>AWOL01S0008173.1:140028-150761 GCA_000715115.1 Nicotiana otophora | reverse complement strand
AAAAAAAAATGTTCAAATCTTAATTTCATAGCATTTTAGATTTTAAATTATATTTTTAGGATTTAATTACATTGTTAAATGCATTATATATTTTATCTTAAAAAATAAAACAAAATGCATTCTTAGGTTAGTTAATTAATTAGGTCATTAGTCAATTAGTGAGTAAAATATATATAATAGTTTAGCCACACAAATTGGTTTTAATTAAAATTTGAATCCAAAGTGACTAATTTTGCAATTATTTCAAGCCCATCCCTTTAGCAGCCCAATTTCCATGACCCGCCTGGCCCAACCGGATATCCCCTCTCTTTAAAACACCCATTTTCCCAAACCCTAAGAAAAAGACAGACGGATCCCCCTTTGAAAACCCTAGCCGCCTGGTCTCCTTCCTCACTCACCCATTCCCTTTCACGCAAAAGGAAGCCGAAAATTCTACATCATGCACACACATCTCACCTATGAAAAAAGTTAAAACAAAATCCCTGAATTCCCATTTTTCTACATCCGGATCTGAAGAAGAAAAACGAAAAAAAAAGATTAAAAAGGTTTTCTGATTTCTGTTGTGTTACTTGGAGAATTTATGGGTTTCTCATTTGTTTTTGGATTGAAGTTGAGGTCGACATTGTTGTTCTTCTACTGTTTGCTATCAAAATCGTAGTTGAACTTCCTTTATCTCAATTTCTGCCCTTTATCAGCTGTTTCAAGCTCTATTTGTTAAGTATTTTAGGTACACATTCATAAATCTGTACTATTTCTTCATAAAAATGGCTGAAATCATGAATGAATTTGTTTCTGATGTTCCATCTCCATTTATTCGACTGTTTTTCTTAATAAATTGCTCATTAGACTTATATATGATTTTGTCAACGAACCAAAGGACTCATCTATTGGTTGGACAGGATTTTATAGGGGATTAGGTCCAAGATTTGTCAGCATGTCAGCATGGGGAACCTCCATGATACTTGCCTATGAATATCTCAGTATGATCTTGACCTCTTCTTCTTTTTCCGTTAATTTTTACTACCACGTAAGCAATAAATCATAATTCGTTTGGAAGTTGAAGTGTGATTTATTAACCTAATGTGTTGATACTATGGATGTGTCCAATTGAATTAGAGTGGTAGGTGTTGTACTTGATTTTTGCGAGTTTATATGGGACATTCTATTCACAACATTCTGATTTTGTGATTGATCTTGATGTCTTTAAACGACAGTTGTGACTTGAAAATACTTGTTATCATCAACTTGAGGAAAGACATATGTATTTTGGACTCATCTGTAATGTAGTTTGCTTTGGGATGTAATGGACTCTTCTATTGTATTCTATAGACTAGAATGTAGTCTGTTGAGCATAGGAATTTTAGTTTGAGTCACAACGGTCAACAAACAATTAATGCACACAATATAGATTGAATTAGGCCGATAAACCGCCCGATAACCGCCCGATAAGAGCTAAACCGATACCAATCCGCCCGATATCTTATCGGGTGGCTAGCGGATTAATACATTTAAAAGCCGATAACCGATAAGCCAAACCGTTAAGAGTAAATAACCGCCCAATCCGCCCGATAAGCAGCCCTACTCTATAAGGAAAGACACAAGCTGCAATAATTACAATGAATATTTCAAAATAAAACAAATAATAATATAAGGACTTTTTACTTTGTCAATCAGTGCAATTAATAATTAAGAATTGGCTAGAAATCGTTTCTAGCCACTTGAGTCACCTTGGTTTCAAGTTACATTACTCTATCCGCTCCACGATAACTAATTTTTTGGTTGTTTTCACACAGATTAAGAAATTCATTTTTTAACATTAATTAACAATGAAATTGATCATATTAACTTTTACTATCTCTTCACATAAACGCTCCTAATACATACTCTAATACTATTTACTCCAAGGACAATGTAGGGAAAAAAATAATTCATTCATTCTTGAAATCTGAAAAAATCACTTATTTTGGACCACAAAAAAGATGTCAAAAGATCATTTATTGTGGACCGGATAGAGTAGTAATAATGTCATAGATGCACAATAAATCCTAAGATGGGCAATTCTGAACCTGCCATAGATATTTCAAAGCAAAGAATAATTGCTAAATTCATTGAGGGAGCCCTAACCAATATCCCTATCCATACATGTATTATTTGACTTTGGTATTTATGTCATCCAGTTGTGTATTGTGTGACAAAATTTAACTCCACCTACATGACTCGTTACTCAATTTGCACAACCACTATAAAATATATGCCATTCACCACGTTCGTAAGAATTTTGCTCAACGGACTTTGTGGTTTAATTTGTGCTCCTCTTTTTCAATTTAGTGGCATTTGTTTTGCTAGAGATTATGTTTTATCACTCACGTTATATAAATTAGAAAAAAAGGGCAAAAAATGTCCCTCAACTATGAGAAATATAGCAAATTTGTCTTTATTTTAAATTTGGTCTTACACATGCCCTTATCAGTAGTTGATTAGTTCAGATTTGCCCCCTTAATTATGAAAAGTAGAATAAATTTATCCCTCGCTTGACTTTGGTCCCAAATATACCCCTATCATGAGTGAACTGGTTATATTTGCCCCTCAAAACTAACGGATTCCCAACTTCTTATTCTTAGACATATCCAAAATGGTTAAAAAAATTGAAATACATCTAATTGTTTCATCATCTTCATGTCTTTCCCCTATTTAAAATTTTTTATTCTCCTAAAATTTTAACTATAACTAAATAGAGCACCAATTAAATAATTGCATGGAGTTATTATATATACTTAACAACAAGTTTTGATCTTGCTAAAGAATTTACAATTGTTGTCAGTTGTCACATTGGAGAGAACAAAATCCTTAAGCTATCAATTTTATTTATCCATATAATTGCAATTGCAAAGACAAAAAAGTATTAATGGTCACAAAGACAGAAACTGAAAGAGATCAGAGTTAATTAGTTATCTTTCGCGCAAAATAAAATATTTTATGAATTTTTGTTTTTGATGTGCTTTTTGAAAAGAAAATTCTATATGTTCTTTCTCGTTTCTTTTCTTTTTTTCTGTTTGTTCGTCATCTTTTTGTTTTAGAAATAGTAATCAAATAAACTTTTGACTCTAAAATAGAAGAGTTGATAAGGAAAAAAAAATTGTTAGTTTTGAGGGGCAGATATGAGCCACTTCACTCATGATAAGGGCAATATTTAGGACCAAAGTCAAGCGAAAGGTAAATTTATATTATTTAGCCGACGAACAAATCTGAATCAATCCACCAATAATAAGAGCATGTTTAAGACCAAATTCAAAATGAAGGCAGATTTACTCTATTTCCCATAGTTGAGGGGCATTTTTTATCCTTTTTCCTGTAAATTATCTACATAATTAGATTACTTATAAGATAATCAATTTAAATTATAAGTATTAATTGGTAACTGACTAAACTGATAATTAGCCTGCTAACACAAGTTAAACAACATTGTACAAAATCCGTTTATATAAAAGGAGTCTATCTTCTCATCATTTTGTTTTTTAAAGTAACAATCTATCCTAACCGTCGATATTCGTGAAGGGGCATATCAGGGAATTATATAGTTCCATATACAGATGAAATATGATTACTTGTAGCATTGTATTCTACTGTAACTATACTTCTTTATAATTGATAATGATAAATATGCGCATATATAGATCATCACCTGCTTGTTGAGCCATTTTCGAAACTACTTGACGAATTAATTAATTAATTAATGCCATGTTGTGAAGTTTGGAACTTGAGCAAATTAATTCATCCTAAATATTCTTACACAGATGAGAAGAAGATATAACAAGTGTAGTTGATCCTAATTAAATATTCGTAGAAGAGTTTGCACGTCTAGTTGACCCAATCACAAGGCTACGCAACCTAGAAATCAACAAGATAACTCAGGCACTCTTGGCCAACTTCTTCATTACCATTTATATACAGTGTAAAAAAGTATTTAATTCCACTGTACTAAACATAGGATTTCATTTTTTCACTTTCTTGAAATCCTACATAATTTTCGAACTTTCCACATTGAGTTTTACTCCACTAAAGCTTTATTGTTGACCATTAAACTCCGTGATATATCTTTTGTTATTTTTTAATTTAAACTTTGTTGATCTATCTTTTTTCTAATTTTAGATCTTCTATGACATGTGTTTTTAATTTGTGCAGTGAATATGAGGAGATCCACGACAGTAGAGGTGATGAGAATATATGCAAAGGTACCAGTTTTACCAATGAGCTGTTCTTTTAACTTGTTCCACTTTATTTAATCAAAAGAGCAGTTTGCACAGTAACATCCATGAACACAACCATATATATCATAATAAGATGTTCTTTTCTTTAATCTACCACTTTAAAGTTTTTACTATGGACATAACATACAAAAATTTCCTGTCTTAGTTAGGCGAAGAAGAGGGGATTGGTGGAGCAATTAGGTCCCTCAAAGTGAAGGCCCCAAAATTATTTATTTTTATATCTTATTTACATATTATAAATTTATTAATAAAAGAAATTATATTTTATACTTTATTTTTTGGAATGTGATACAAGTTATGGAGATAAATAATCAAAATTTATAATAAATATGCAATATATGAAAATGAGTAATTTAATATACTTTGATAATAATTTTTGGAGTTAATTATTTCTTATAAAGAGTGGATAGAGTTATCACTTTAAAATAGACTTAACTTATTCAAAATGTGTGAAATTATTTTGATATCTACTTGGTGGTACAAAATTGAAATTGTTAGATTATGAGAATTTATAAAAGCACTATCTTAACTGTCAATATATATTTCTTATAAAATATTATATGAGTCTTAATGAGTTGAGTTATCAAGTATCTCCAATGGTAAGAGGTGAAAGTGTTTACCCGAAAAATGGATAGAGTTGAATTTATACGTAGTTCTAAGGATATGTGGTATAACTTAACACAAATTGTAAGTATAAATAGAAAGTATCAAATATGGATTGTAAAGAATGAAAAATACACAAGGTTGGAAAGAAGATGATTTAAGGACTAAGCAAGATGAATCAATCTATGAAGCCCAAAAGAATAACCCTTCAATATAAGAGTGTATGGTATTTGAGTTACAATGTAAGCAAAAACTTGGTCCTTACAGAAATAATAATCATCCCCTTTATAGTAGAGAGATCTTACTTTTAGATATAATTAAAAATACATAGTGGGAGACTCATGATAAATCAGCTTTCCCATAATTCCTGCCAGAATTTTCTCCTCTAGTGGATTGCAACGGCTCTTGTCTATGAGCTCGATATTGACTCGAGCTCTCGGTCTTGGCTTGAGCTCTCGATCTTGACTCTAGCTCGATTCTGACTCAAATCCTTGTATTGATTCGGGGTCAGTGTTGGTCGGTCTCTGCCTCATAAGCTCGATAACTTCACTTTGCACCATAGTTCGACTCGGATTCGAGCTCGATAATGACATCGAGCTCGACATTGATCGATCCATCGGGTTCGAAACTTGGTGATCCGACTTTGGACCTCAACCTGATACTATGAAGACGCTTCTCCGATCCAATGTATTACCATTTAAACCAGTTCGTACGAAGGACTAACTGTTTTTTACCGTATACAGAAAGCCAACAGGTAACCGGGTGAATGATTAAGATATGTACAAAAGGATCCGTTACAAAAAATATATATATATTTAAGGCCTCTTATTAAGATTTGGCTTTATCACTCTCGTTCAACCTCATATGGGTGAGGTCTAGATCTATGTTACTCGAATCCTGCAACATTATATTTTTTTTTAGAATTCGAATAACATAGGTCTAGATTGAAGAAAAAGACAAAGGAAAGCATTAAGTTGTATTGTTGATCAAGCTACCATTCAATATCTTCATGAACCAAAAGGGCTCAAACAAACTATGTGGTTTTTCCTTTTATATAACTTTTAAATCTTGCTGTGTTATGAATATTAATAACATGCCAACAAATTCAAGCAAATACAATTTACCTGAGGAATATGAAGGAACTGATCACGAATCAATTAAAGCTAAATAAGAGGTATTTTAAGTAATATCTTAAAGGGCAAGTATTAGTAATAATTTTATGCAGATTTCAAAGATTTTGCTACCATGTTCTGCAAAACCCAACTCTTTCCACAGTTCATGTCTCCAACCATCTTTTCCAAATCGTGCATTGTGCACTCATATATGCTACTCTATTTAATTTGCTGATTAGTAGATATGATTAAAAAATAGCCATGGAACAAAGACGACTTCATATATCTTCTTCTCTAATTCATCATGCTCATTTATGTGTTTGACTTACTCCAAATCAATACCCATTCCCCTCATAAATATTTTTTTGAAAGCCTGCCAAATTTGACTGCAGATCTCTCTCTCTTTTTGTTTTTTTTTGGGGGGCCCGACCAAAGCTGAAACGCCACTTCATCTATTGATTAGTCATAGCAATTACAATTGAAGGATCCAATTCTTCTTCTTTTTCTATGGCGAACTCTGTCATCCTCGGGGAAGCTCTTGCATCTGAGGAGGTTAATCTCGTCTTTCCCAGCGAAGATTTCTCTCGACAGGCTCATGTTTTTTCTATACAAAAGGTTCCCTTTCTTCTTCATTGTATTGATCTAATATCAGTGGCCGATTCAGAATCTAGACGTTCTGAAATCTTATTTTAGCAATTAGTGCACTTTTCTTGCTTTTTGATATTTTGGGTCATAATTTTTGTGACAGTATAAGGAGAAGTATGGTAGGTCAGTTGAGGATCCAGCCGGATTCTGGTCCGACATTGCATCGGAGTTCTACTGGAAACAGAAATGGGGTCAACCTGTTTACACAGAGAATCTTGACATTCGTAAGGGGAAAATCAATATTGAGGTATGTCACTACTACACATTTTAATCCCTACTTCTACATTATGAAATTCTTCATAATAGATGAAATTAGTTACTTAAAAAACAAGCATTATAACATAATTAAATATGTTAAATTATATTATACTGATGATAGTGTAAAAGATTTTGAAAGTGTTAGTGTACTGTATATACATTGATACATATGTTCATAAACACCTCGGTAATCTACTAGTTAGAACCTCAAAATCTCCCAACCTCCCATATTCATAAGACTAGCTAAAGGGTTAAATTGGTCTTTTTATTATGCCCCTACTTTTTGACATTTGACCATTACTTTTATTTTCGTTTCTTATTTTCTCGAAATTTTTACTATATTTATTTCTTTGGAATAAAAATATACAATTAAAAAGTCTTTAAAGATATAGACGAGGCTTATGACAAAAAAATATGAATTTCAAAGAGTGATAAAGTACCGGCTACAATAAGGTACTACTAAATTATTACGTCGGTGTCTATTTACGATCATCCACTTCATCCTTATTAATAACTCATTGCACAACCCTCACGCAATAATGACATAGAACCTAATTTTAGACATTCAAAATAGCTCCCAAGAAAATGGGGTGAAAATCATTAACATCCTCCAAGTTTACTCTAAAAATCAAATTCATCCTCCAACTTTAAAGAATTATCATTTTCATCCTTTCATCCTATATAATGTCTATTTTACCCTTGACACTTTCAAATCTCCATATATATATAATACCTTTTTTATATTATTTAGATATATTTTAATGCAGGTATTTACTCATAAGTTAAAATATTATATCTTATTATATAATTTTATCTAATTTCACTAACATTATGCATAAAATAATAATATTATGAATTTATTACAAAATATTTTGCTACTTTATTATTATTATTATTATTATTATTATTTTAATATTATGTATATTAGAATGCATATAATGTATGTCGGTGTGTGTGTGATTTTAAGTTTCACTATTTTTATTATTCTCTATGTGTTTATAAATTTTTGAGTTTTGATTGTTATTATTAGATTTTTTCTAAATTATAATTAAAGTTCATGTAAAGTGTAAATAGATGGTTTTTTGCAAACTTATTATAATATTTACCTCTATTTTACGTCCATTATTTTTTTTATTACCTGCATTATATAATTTCTAAAAATTTTATTCTCTTTTATTCTCATTTTTGTAAATTATTGAGTTTTGACTGCTACTAATAAAATTATTGATACGAGTAAATTATTTATAGTAATTTTTTATTTTTCTCATTTATTTCACTATTGAACATTATTAACTTATATGCTTGACTATTACTTCTCACTTTTTTTGGTTTCGAAAAAGTTTTTTAATTTGTCTATAGGTAAGTCGGTAACATAAATTAAAATAAAAAAAATTATTATACTAAAGAATAAAATAAGAGATAAAATTATAGAGGGTAAAGTAGGCATTTTAAGAAGTCACCTTTGATATGAGGAATAGAATGATAATTGTTCAAAATGGAGGATGAGGTTAATTTTTAAAGCAAAGTTGGGGAATGTAAATAATTTTCACCCCAAAAAAATGTCATGTTTATTACTTACCCTAAATATTTTTAAAGTCTTCTTTTTTGCCTTATTGATTTCTCAAATTGTTATTATCTGATTTCATTACTGAGAAGATTTCATTGCATTTCTATAGAACTTTGATAAGATAATGGACCAGACGTTTCAAAATAAATTAGTATGCTATTAACCTTCTAATAAATGTTGTGCAGGAAATCTTTTGTATTATTATTAATTTAAAATATCTTATGTGGTTGACAACAGTGGTTCAAAGGTGGTAAAACAAACATATGCTACAACTGCTTGGATAAAAACATAAAAAGTGGAAATGGTGACAAAATTGCAATTTACTGGGAAGGAAATGAACCTGGTCATGATGCCACTCTCACATACTCCCAATTATTGGCCAGAGTTTGTCAGGTTTCCTTTTTCATCTTTCTTTCACTCTTATTTCTCTTTTTATTAACTTCTCTTTTCATATTCTTCTAAGTAAGGAACAGTAATTAATGTAATTTGAGTTAAACTTCTATTTATTGATAATGATTGTTTTTACAATATCAAATACTATACAAATATGACCTGCAATGACAGGTTGTCTATAGCAAAACTAGTTTGTTAATATTGTAGATATAATTAAACATGTCATATTCAGTGTCAAAATGCTACATCGGACAGCCTAGTGCACAAAATATCTCACGTTTATGCAGAGTTCGAGGAAAAGCCGCACCCCAAGAGAGTGTGATGTACGCAGCCACAGACGTACGCAAATCTCAGTGGCTGATTCTACGGCTCGAACCCGTGACCTATTGTTCACATCAATCTAGAAAAATAATAAGGGGTAGTGATTTTCCTAACCCCTTATAGGTGGCTTACTCTATAAAAAAACTCTAGAAAATGTTTAAACACAATCATGAGAAAACCAATGAAATGTTAATTATTGTTTTTACAAACTTCTCCTGATAGAGAACTTGATTTTCTTTTGCAACAGCTAGCAAATTACTTGAAAGATATTGGAGTTGGAAAGGGTGATGCAGTTATCATTTACTTGCCAATGCTTATGGAGCTTCCTATTGCTATGCTTGCTTGTGCTCGAATTGGTGCTATTCACTCGGTAATGTATAATTTCTTTTTATTTTTTCTATCAAAAAAGTACTAACAACTGGGTAATTATAGCTACTTTTCTTCTAGTTTATCGATATTTAAAGTATCTCTTCGTAATTTCAAACAAGTATAGAAAATTTATTTAGGACAGCGTGTCACTGACGACCAAACTCCAGGTTACTCTATCGCTACTTATCATGTATGTATAAACTAAGTCTTTTAACTCTTCCTCGCTACCATTTGTCTTAAGAATGAAGCCTGATCTCCTCTCATACTGTTGAACTTAGGATTTATCATCTACCACTGATAACTTGACCTCTTATGTAACACTGCCGCTAGGGCTCACGACTCATCGGGGACATCTGGAGTAATTAGATTGATCCACCTAGGGGTGATGCTATACTTCCATAACCGTATTTTATAGCATCCCAATGTGACTCACCTTACATGAGTATTTCCATACAATTCATGAAATCGTCTTCAAGTCATTATTCAATCGAAGGCCCAAACGTCATCCTTTATCAATCACAATCACAGCCTCATTCTACTACCAGGGAAGCATTCCATCTCTTCTAAATGCTACTAATCTTAGACTCCTTTGAGTTCATTCAAGCTATACTGAGCTTTCTATGACATAGAGAAACCATCAGCTCTCTTATTTTTCATGGAGGGGATTATATTGGGTTGTTGTTGTTGTTTCCTCAATTTGTTTTCCTAATTCTTACCAAGTTTACATTTATGATTTAACATGTCTTTTTAACTTTTTCTTTATTGAAAGGTTAGACTTTTTATATCTTCTATATTTTGTCCAAACAAATAAAATTGGTTGAATGATTCTTTTACAGTTCTTTTTATGTTGGTGGGTAAATTTTAATTCAAGGAAAATATTTATCATAAGCTACTTTTCTCTGTGAGGTTAATTATCACAAGCTACCTTTTAACATAGTACGATATCCCAAAAATGGAAGGACGTCTTTCTTATGCCGCTGAAATAAGATGGAACATCAGTACAAAGAGGTTGTGAGTTCCAACCAAGAGGTTGTGAGTTCGAGTCACCCCAAGAGCAAGGTGGGGAGTTCTTGGAGGGAAGGATGCCGAGGGTCATTTGGAAACAGCCTCTCTACCCCAGGGTAGGGGTAAGGTCTGCGTACACACTACCCTCCCCAGACCCCACTAGTGGGATTATACTGGGTTGTTGTTGTTGTT
>AWOL01S0008173.1:97606-139019 GCA_000715115.1 Nicotiana otophora | reverse complement strand
ACTTCCAACCAAGAGGTTGTGAGTTCGAGTCACCCCAAGAGCAAGGTGGGGAGTTCTTGGAGGGAAGGATGCCGAGGGTCATTTGGAAACAGCCTCTCTACCCCAGGGTAGGGGTAAGGTCTGCGTACACACTACCCTCCCCAGACCCCACTAGTGGGATTATACTGGGTTGTTGTTGTTGTTGTTGTTGTACCTTTTAACATAGTACGATATCCCAAAAATGGAAGGACGTCTTTCTTATGCCGCTGAAATAAGATGGAACATCAGTACAAAATTTTAAAGCTAGACGGATGCTAATCGCGCATTTTAATATCCATAAACTGGGAAGGTAGCTGTAATTTACACAACCAACTTCTCATACAACAAATAATATTTAATTTTTTACATTAAAAGTGTAAAAACAATGTTACATCAGAGTGTCATCCTAATGGCAATTAAATATGACTGCCCATAATATATAAAACTATGGTAAACTTGAAAATAAAGCAAGTAATTTTCTAACAAGTTAAATTGCATTGATTGTGTAAACTATATCAGTGAGTATAAGATAAATTCAAGAAATTATATCTAATCCAAGTTGTATTTTTACTACAGGTAGTGTTTGCGGGGTTCTCAGCAGAATCTATTGCTCAGAGGATTATGGATTGCAAACCTAAGGTTGTCATAACATGCAATGCAGTTAGAAGAGGACCCAAGACTATTTTTCTCAAAGATATTGTTGATGCAGCCTTAACTGAATCTGCCCAAAATGGCATCAATATAGGTCAGGAAATCAACATAATAAATACTTATTGCTTGCTACGGGTTAGTTCAGTATTTTCTTGAATATATACTTGAAAAAACATAAAATTATTTTAAATCAGAATCCATCAAGTCTAAATTTTGAATAGAGTGCTCACGAAGTCTCTACTCTTTTTCGTTTTTGGTAAGTAAAACTTTTATTTACCAAGTAAAGATATGTACAGCTCAAGTAAAGAGAAAAAAAACTAAATCTGGGAAATAAATATCCTCAGTTTCCAGCATAGCAACTAATGTCACCACTCTTTACAATACATGCTCTTAGATAAAAATTAAGACTTTGAAGATCCTTGCCAGTCTCTACTCTTTTTACTTTCCCTCCATCTATTTTCCTAATTTCAGTTTTTTTTTCTTTCACCCTTGCAGATGTGTGTTTGACTTTTGAGAATGAATCAGCATTAAAGAAGGAAATGACTAAATGGGTTGAAGGAAGAGATATTTGGTGGCAGGTTTGTACAAATCAACTTAACCTTTTATATAGGTTATCAGCGGGGGCGGATTTAGGGGCGGGAAGGGTGTTCACCCGAACCCTCTTCGCCGAAAAATTATATTGTATATATAAAGAAACATCTGTACTTTACCTCTATATATTATGTTTTTGAATCCCTTAACACAGCTCAAAAGCATAGCTTAGTGGTCAATGGGGTTCAAAACCTTTGTAAGGCCATTGATTCTATTCCCACTAGCGTTTATTGGGGTTTTAAATAGTTAGTATATATTTTTCTATATAGGGAATATTTAGTAAGGAATGCTCATATTTTCCGGTGGATCTTACTTTTGTTTTGTGTAGGTATATCTCGTCACAAAATTTAGTTAAGAAAATTATGTGCAATAAATCATTAGTTTGGGTATCACCCATGGATGGAATTTACACTATTACTATTAGAACTTATCACCCATGAATGGAATCTACACTATTACTATTAGAACTTATGACTCCTAAACGATTGGGGGAAAAAAAAAAGAGAGAGAGAAAGAAGAATATAAAACCTGAACCAAAATGCAATGTTTGCTGATTCTTATTAATCATTTAATATCCAACTTAATTGTATTATTCCAGGATGTAGTTCCAAAATATCCAGTTACATGTGAGGTGGAATGGGTTGATGCAGAAGATCCACTTTTCTTGCTATACACCAGTGGCAGTACTGGAAAGCCTAAGGTGAATTCAATTTCTTGCTTGTAATTCTTGGAGTAATTGTTCTCTTATATATTTCAGTATTTTGATGACTTTAAGTTGATGTTAAGGGTGTTCTTCATACAACTGGAGGATATATGGTATACACTGCCACAACATTCAAGTATGCATTTGACTACAAACCGAAAGACGTTTATTGGTATGTTCAAGCCATTTCTTCCTTCAATACCTTTAACAACTGGATAATTTGAGTTACGTATAAAGTTGTTCCCTATGTAAAGTAGAAAAAATAATTCCCCAAACTTTTTTTCAACCTTCCTCAAACCCCCACCCATCCACCACTCCGGTCCCTAGACCACGACATACCACCCTCCCCCGCCTTTATGTATTTAATCTCCTATAGTTCTTGCCTAAGTTAAATATTTTTCAAAAATAATTTTTTGCTGCCTAACCAAACATTAGAAAATAAGTAAGGAAACCACTTATTTAAAAATATATATATATATATATATATTTTTCAAGGAAAATTTTCCCTCGTACCAAACACACCCTCAATTTACAAAATTTAGCACGAAAAGTTATACCTATTGAACCATACCTCAAACAAACTAGTTGAGTTAAGAATTTACGGTTGCAATCTTCTCACTTGAAAATGACTTAGAACTCCTTTTACGTTTCAATACATTAATTACTGTCTTATGCTTTGCATAGTTAAAGTCAGCAGCAAAATGTCATCTAATAGGGGCCAAAAAGCAATAGAGAAGTACCAAAATCAAATTCCTATTTCTTGCTTTGGTTATTAGAGCCACATCAATTTCCAATTCTTTTCTTCCTTATTGATATATTTTAGGTAATTATTTTTTGATGTATTTTGTAGGTGTACAGCTGACTGTGGTTGGATTACTGGACATAGCTACGTTACCTATGGACCTTTGTTAAATGGAGCAGCTAATGTGGTTTTTGAAGGGGTAAATTCTTTTTCTTCATTCTTTAATAATTCTGTTGCCAAAGTTGTAGAAGTAGGTATTTGTTGCTAGGAAATAAAACAATTCTAGCAGATAGACCCTAACTAAGTGAACAAATAACCTTGGCCTTTATTGCAGAAAGACAGAGATAATTTTTCAGGAAAATATTGTCCATGAGAAAGTCATTTTTTTAAATTGAAAATTATTCATAATTGCAGGCTCCAAACTATCCAGATGCTGGACGTTGTTGGAATATTGTTGATAAGTACAAGGTTTCAATTTTTTATACTGCTCCCACATTAGTAAGGTCTCTCATGCGCGAGGGAGATGAGGTAAGGGTACAGCCCAACAATTTTATACTTGCATTTCATTTTATTGGTCAATATTTCAAGTAATATACAACTTGTTGGTTGTACATAGTGGTAGAATAAAATAATTAATACCACCACGGGATGTGGTGGGATGGATTGTATCCTTCCATCCTTAATCAACGGTCTTAGGTTCGAGCCCTGAAAATGAAAATTTTATGGTAGGGAGCGCTTCCCCCTTAAATAAGTTTACGGCGAATCTGAATTAGAAGATAGGATAGTGGATTCCGAATACCATATGGTTAAACTTAAAAAAAATGACCATCACCATTGATGCTATTAAAGTCTCCTAGAATTTCAAAGAACTTATTTAATACTTTTACATAATGTGTTAAGATTGTGTAATTTCCCAAATTATGTAAGAATTAAATAGCTACAGGTAGTTTTATCAATTGTATATATTGAAAAGGAAAGGGAACAGATCTTGAGCTAAGAAAAGGGGGAAATCTCAGTTAGAAGAGAGAGGAGGAGTAAGTTCTGGAAGAGTGGAAATGAGAAAATATCTTCAATAGTCTTTTCACGTATAGATCTATCTGTTTATATACAAAGACTAATAAGCTGAAATAGTTAACTGCTAATGACCAAACTACTTCAGCTAACCTCCTAACTAACTTTGCATAACTAACTAATCCCTTAATTCAGTTATAATGCATCACTACAGCTACATGTATTTCAACACTCCTCTCAAGCTGAGTGATGGAAAATGTTAGCCATCCCCAACTTGGACACTAACTCAATATGTAGTTGCTTCCCTAATTTCTTAAGTCAAAATGTCTGCAACCTGCTCTTTGCTTGTCACATAGATTGTTTTGATCAATCCTTGTTGCAATCTTTCTCTAATAAAGTGACAATCAATTTTTATATGGTTTATGCACTCATGAAACATTGAATTTGAAGCTATTTGTTAGGCTGCCTTATTATCATAATGAACTCCATAGGCAGTCCGCAGTTCAACTTTCAGTCCTGACTCCTTCAACTGACCATGGATCCATACCAATTCAACTCAGCTGTTGTTGCTACCAAGCTTCTATATTCAGCTTTTGCTGAACTTCTAGAGGCTGTATTTTGTTTTTTAGACTTCCCAGATATCAAGGAATCTTCCATTTTAACAGAATAGCCTGTGACTGGCCTCACATGAAGCCCATTCTGCATCACAATATGCACTTATCTGAACACCTGCTACTCATTAAGAGTACCAAACTTGGTCATCCTTTAACATATCTCGCCACAAGCAATGTAATTCTTTTGGAGCATGCATAAACTGGCTTAAGCTCCGTACTGCAAAAGAAATATCTGGTCTTGTTAACTTTCATAGACGTTTCCTGTAACTTTTTTTATTTGCTAAATCCTTGTCATCTTCTATACCAATGTGCTTATCAAACTCAATACTTGTCAATTTCTGATTCTGTTCCGAGGGTGTAGAAGCTGGCTGTGCTCTCCCTAAGCCACATTCTGAGATAAGCCTCCAGGCATATCTCCTTGCTTCATAAGAATACCAATTCTCCCAAGTCCGTCAATTTGAAGATATGATTCAGTATGTCTTTTGCTTTCTGAATCAGTTTCATGCTACTGCCTGTGATCAAACGATCATCCACATACATGACACACCAATACAATCACAATGCCATTGTCACATTCTTGGTAAACAGTGAGTAGTCAAGCTTGCTTAGTACAAAATCAGACTGTATTAATGCAGAGGTAAGCTTCAAATTCCATTGTCTGCTTGCCTGCTTCAATTCATATAAGGCATTGAGTAGCCTACACACCTTGTGCTCCCCCTGGCTACCAAAACCTTGTGGTAATAGCCATGGAAACTTCCTCTACCAAGTCACCTTAAAGGAATGCATTGTGGACATCCATATGGAAAAGGGGCCAAGAAAATTTAGCAGCTAAAGAGATGACACTTCTCGCTGTGACCATTTTCACAACAGGTGAGAAGGACTCGTGATAATGTAAACATTCCGGCTGTGTAGACCCTTAGCTACAAGTCTTGCTTTGAATCTTGCTACACTACCATTACACCCACTTTCATCTAATACGAGTTCTATCTGCAAGTAAATCAACTATTTCCAAGTATGATTGTCAATTAGTGCTTGAATCTCGTGTTTCATAGCTTGAACCCAGTACTGCCAGTACCTGCCTGTTCATAGGAAGTAGGCTCAGGAACTGAAGAAGGTTTAGATAAAAGAGCTCTATAAGTAGAGAAAATATAAGAGTAGTTGATATGGGCTGAACCTGTGAGCCATATTGTGGATTTAGAAGGCCTATTCAGCCTTCTCAAGGGTTGGATAGGAATCGACAATGTATCCATAGAGTCATGATGAGAAATAGATGTATCTGTAGATGTACGCAGGGGCGGAGCCACAGTGTTGGTTGCGGGTTCGACCGAACCCAGTAACTTTTATTTTAACCCTGTATTTGTATTAAGAAATCCAATGAATATGTACAAATTATTAATTTAGAACCCAGTAACTTAAAAGGATTATAATCCCGAACCCACAAGGTTCAAATCCTAGCCCCGCCTCTGGTTGTATGTTCAGGTTCATTCTGGGAAGCATTATCTGAATTAAGTGCACTGCTAATATCTTGGCTTGAAGAAGGCGCAAGAGGTAGAATAGGAGAAATAGAAGGGAAATTATCATCAACAACAATAGTAGGTATGGATGAAGAAGGGGGGAAAATATGGAGATGTACCAGACTGCATTGGTTGTAAAACCGTGGATGTGAAACTTGAAAGGGAAGACTGATTCTCTGGAGGACACATCTCTAATCACAAAGAATCATCCTGTAGAGATATTAAACAACTTATATGAATATCCCATCATAACAACAAGGATTACTTTGGAAGAGAACTTATTAGAATAGCTTGATTTGGTTGCATAGCAAAAACAACCAAACACTTTGATATGATTTAGGGTGTGTTTGGTATGAAGTCAGAAAATGTTTTCCAATTTTTCCATGTTTGGTTGGTTTAAATGGTAAAATATTTTCCTCATGAACTCATTTTCCTCCAATTGGAGGAAAATAGAAAAGGGAAAACATTTTTCAAAACTCTTTTTCAAACTTCCCCACCCTATTCCCCATCCCCACCAACCCAACCCCACCCTAAATAGAAATATTATTAATAATACTTTATTTTCATGTTATAGATAGAGTATTTTTTTTTTCATTTCAACAAATGAGTATTTTCTTTTCATGATATAAAAAGTATTTTTTTTTCATTTAACAAAAAAAGTACTTTCTTTTCATGATGTAGAAAAATTATTTTCTTTCTTTCATTTCAATAAAATGATGTAGTAAAAAGTATTTTCTTTTATTTCAACAAAATGATATAGCTTGTAAAAAATATTTTCTTTTATTTCAACAAAATGATATAGCTTGTAAAAAATATTTTCTTTTATTTCAACAAAATGATGTAGTAAAAAGTATTTTCTTTTATTTCAACAAACTGATATAGCTAGTAAAAAGTATTTTCTTTCATTTCAACAAAGTGATGTAATAAAAAGTATTTTTTTTTTATTTTAGCAAAAAGAGTATTTTCTTTTCATGACGTAGAAAAAATATTTTCTTTCATTTCAACAAAATGAGTTTTTTTTTTTTCTTTTCATGTTGTAGAAAAAGTACTTTCTTTTTCAATAAAAAAAGAGTATTTTCTTTTTAGTTGTGGAGCACAAATTTCAACATTGTTTTTGCGTATAAAAAGTAAAGCAGCACATTAGTTCCTTTGGGTTTGTGTGGATTTTTAAAGGAAATATTAAATTCTTGAAGAAATAGAGTCCTAAAAACGTTGGGTATTTGGTGGTGGGGGGGAGAGGGAGTAGTATAAAAAAAAAATTCTACTCTCTAACCGAACATTAGAAAATATTTTTAGGAAAAAGTTTTTCACTCGCCAACCAAACAAGCGAAAATAAGTGATAAAACCACTCATTTTTCATGTAAACATTTTCTAGGAAAACATTTTCCTTCGTACCAAACACACCCTTAGAGATGGAAAGTGAACATGGAAGCCTTCACAAGGCGATATACCAGATTAAACAGTAGATTGTAATCTTTAAGCAGAAAAACTGTTGTAAGAACACATTTACCTCAAAATATTTAGGGTGCATGAGCCTGAGATCTAAGGGTTCTTGCCAACTCAAGCAAATGTCTATACTAGTGTATAAATGATTTTTTTTGTTTCACTTTTTTTACTTCATAAAATGTATTTGTGATATGTCTCTTTGTATTCATGAAAACATTTGTCATAAATGTATTTGCAGTATGTCACTCGGTATTCAAGAAAATCTTTGCGGGTGCTGGGAAGTGTTGGTGAGCCAATCAATCCGAGTGCATGGAGGTTTCTATCTTTTCCTATATACAGATCTTTTATTTTGTATTAATTTTCTTTGAATATGAGAACTTTTAATAAATAGTTAACTACAACATTTATTTATGTTGTGGGCAGGTGGTTTTTCAATGTCGTAGGAGACGGAAGATGTCCTATATCTGACACATGGTGGCAAACAGAAACTGGAGGCTTCATGGTATTTCAATTTGCTTTTTATCTTTATATAATGAAATATGTATCAAATTCTTTCGTCCTATCTAATTACCCAATCGTAAGAAAAAGAAACATGTTAGAAAATGGCTTTTTATAACCTAACATCCAATCATTTCTGGTCCATATAATCTATCATTTTAGGTGTTTGCACACACTAATTGCCTAATTAGGATCTTAATCGTTGCCTTGCAGATTACACCATTACCAGGAGCTTGGCCACAGAAACCTGGCTCTGCTACATTACCATTTTTTGGTGTCCAGGTACCTATAACAGGACCTATTAAAGATTACCACTATGTTTAGAATCATATAAATTTTCTTATTCCGAAATGATTGTCTTACTTTTTTTCCCCTGAATTATCCTAAAATGAAAAGACCACTTTTAAATCAATGGTCATTGCCCTTTCCTCCATCATATTATGATGTTGATGCTTGTAATATTATGATTGCAGCCGGTAATAGTGGACGAGAAGGGTGTTGAGCTAGAAGGTGAGTGCAGTGGATATTTATGTGTGAAAAGCTCATGGCCTTCGGCATTCAGAACACTCTATGGGGATCATGAAAGATATCAGACCACATACTTTAGTGCTTTCCCTGGATATTATTTTACCGGTGATGGCTGCAACAGGTAATTTCTGTCTGCTAGAGTCCTGGTCGTGTCAATATTTTGAACATTTGGAACTTTACAGTAAAATTAATTCCATGTTTGCTGTATAACTTGGAATTTCAGTGATCATATTCATGTATAAACTCTTGATTTAGGGACAAAGATGGTTACTACTGGCTCACTGGCAGGGTAGATGATGTTATTAACGTCAGGTATATATTCTCCTTAACTTTATATTTATGTATGTACTTTTCATATTTTATTTCTCGCCTTCTAATTCCTTATCCAATTTATTTGTTTCAATGTTACCCGGTAGGAGAAATAAGAGTACTGAAGATAACATTATACTATAGAGAATTAGATCCAATTTAGGGAAGTTTGGAACGGAGCACCAAAAAAATAAAACACAATCTTTGTGTAGGAGAAAAGGGGTAATAAAAAAATGACTTAATTTTTTTCACTTTGCCCATTAATTGAAGTACATTCAAATGCATTGCAACAGTGGACACAGAATTGGCACAGCTGAAGTAGAATCAGCTCTAGTTTCACATCCTCAGTGTGTTGAAGCTGCTGTAGTTGGTGTGGAGCATGAGGTATCCTCATTCTTTGTGTACTACATAAGGATTGATTATCACAATGTTTTCAGAAATCTAATCCTGTTGTTGAAAATGTTATGTCAGGTTAAAGGACAAGGGATATATGCATTTGTTACTTTGGCCGAAGGTGTTCCATATAGTGAGGAACTAAAAAAAAGCCTTATAAAGGTTGTGAGAGAAAAGGTATGATTTTGTCTTGTTAAATATGTTGATGCAGATATGAGCTTAGTGGAAAATTCAGGATTCAATCTTTTGAGTTGCTCTTAATGGGACTGAACCCTTAGCCAAGCTCTATGTACTAACACTGTAAATAATCTGATGAGATAATTACAAGTAAGTTTCTATAATATACCTTTTCATTGGTAACTCAATCAAAATGATAACTGACATGCTATAAAAGGTCAAACTACACTGATCGTGTAACAAGACTAACTTCACAAGATTGGATAATGATGTTTGCAATAAGTTTTGCAAATCACTTAAGACTGCATGAAAGAATTAATATAGCTTAAATTTCATATGTCAGATTGGAGCTTTTGCTGCGCCGGACAAGATCCATTGGGCGCCGGGACTTCCAAAGACAAGAAGTGGGAAAATAATGAGAAGAATTTTGAGGAAAATTGCTTCCAAGAGCTTAGATGAGCTTGGGGATACAAGTACATTAGCAGATCCTACTGTGGTTGATCAGCTTATTGCACTTGCTGACTGCTGAATGTTAGAAATTGCCTTACATTAATTACCTTATTCTTTCCACTAAAAGCGAATGGTTGTTTTTTGCCCCCCTATATGTTACATCAACATCTATGTATTTTAAGTTGAGTATCTTTCTAAATCGAAGTCATTCTTTGAAAGTCAATGTTGCTATAGGATTGTGACTTCTCATCTTCTGTGGACATAAGTGAATCAAGAAAGAGAATTAATATACAAATTGACACTTGATTTTCCATCCCAGCCTTGAGGACAAGGTCGATTCAAAGGGGTTCGTGTTGTAGAATATTGAAAATAATCCAATGACGTAACAATCAAGCAAGATAATTCAACGGAAAATATGAAACTCAATTTACCGCTATTTATCTTTCTTTCTTTTTTTTTATCCCAAAAGAGTCTCAAGTTCATACATATATTTTATAGAAAAATAATGGCCGGAAAGCCACTTTGAAAGAAAGTTGAAAATGTAAATAAATTGAGTTTTTACAATTTCAGCACAATAAGACGCTATCCCATAAACCTGAATACAACAACAGTA
Organism: Nicotiana otophora; assembly: GCA_000715115.1. NCBI lineage: Eukaryota > Viridiplantae > Streptophyta > Magnoliopsida > Solanales > Solanaceae > Nicotiana > Nicotiana otophora. The sequence continues at coordinate 128,761 of AWOL01S0008173.1, read as the reverse complement.
AAAACGTCCACTCAGTCAAATTAGTGCTACACATAAGCTTTGTTACAGTTCGAAGGGATTAAAACACTGTTTTGATTAGAAGGTATATAGTAGAAAAGGATGCAAGTACGCGGTTCTAACTGTTATTCAGTCAAAATTACAAAACAGGGAAAAGAAAGATTCGGATTGCCTAATCAGCTCCCAACAACAACAACAACAACCACCACCATTTGAAATCCCACTAGTGGGATCTGGGGAGGGTAGCCTGTACGCAGACCTTTCTCCTACCCCGAAGAGGTAGAGAGACTGTTTCCGAAAGACCATCGGCTCAAGAGGACAAAAAGACAAAATAAGACAATATCAGTATCACCACAGAAATCATAAGAAAAATAGGAACAACATGAAATCCAGAAGAAAGATGCAAAGAAAAAATGAAAAAAAACAAAAACAAAAACGATAGCCAGTAAATAGGTCTGACACTGAAACGCAAAATAGTAAGACACGACATTGCCACTAACTAGCTTAGACAAAAACCCTACCAGACTAGTCTCACAACGGTACGAAATAAGACAAGACTCAACCACCTCCTAACCTATAACCCTAATACTCGACCTCCACATCTTCCTATCAAGTGTCATGTCCTCGGAAATCTGAATCCTCGTCATGTCCTGTCTGATCACCTCTCCCCAATACTTCTTCGGCCGCCCTCTATCTCTTCTCGTGCCCTCCACAACCAGCTGCTCACACCTCTTTACCGGGGCATCTGGGCTCCTCCTCTGTACATGCCTGAACCATCTGAGCCTCGCTTCACGTATCTTGTCATCAATGGGAGCCACGCGCACCTTCTCCCGAATATCAACATTCCTGATCTTATCCATCCTAGTGTGCCCGCACATCCACCTCAACATACTCATTTCTGCTACTCTTATCTTCTGGATATGTGAGTTCTTAACAACCCAACACTCAGCCCCGTACATCATGGCCGGTCTAACCACCGCTTTATAGAACGTAAGTACGAATACTATTGGATGTAAACTTAGGAATTTATGACTATAAATTAGGACCACATTCTGGTAAGTAAAAAGAAAAAGATTTTTTCCTTCTTATATAATATTTGAAATTTATTTTTCAAAATTGTCCAAATTTTATATATTACCCCGCCTTAAATAAGTTTTTCTTACAATTTATATATAGTCCATTATTAATGCTTTAAATTAGGGGATTCTTTGCTTAGAAAATGGCGTAACTGAAGGGAACGAAATCCAAATTGTCCATTCATCTAAATAAGACTCCTTCCAATTGTGTGTTACCTATTTTAAGCCATGATTGGTGCAACTCTTCTCTCTCTTTGCCACAATTACCTATTTTAAGAAAAGAATAATGTATGGTACATGAACATACAAATTAAAAATAAATTTCATACAAATTTAATACAAAATTTGATATATCTACAACAACATACATACTAAAAGCAAATTTTATACAATTAATTATACAGTATACAACTTATCTACATCTTTCATACAATATTCTTACCCACTTAAATACAACAACATCAGACAACTTAAATATAATTTTCATACAAATTTTATACAATATTTTTTGTATGTATTTTGTATATGATTTGTATATATTTTATATATGATTTGCATATATTTTGGATATGATTTGTATATATTTTGTATGTGGTGTGTTCTTCTGCTTCTTCTTCCTATTTCAATCTGAAAATCCAGCCAAATCAAATCTAATCTTCACCAAATACCCTCAAAATCGAGATATAAACTCCATATAATATTTCCAATCATTTGCAACAATACCCAATCAAACAAATTAATATTTTTTTGAAAACCTAAATTCGAATTCATATCTTCGAAGCTTTTTAATGGTTGTCAATGGTGGAGAGTCAAACACCTTCAAAATTTGTTGATTGATAATTTCAATTCGAATATCAATTGTGCAACATGAAAGGAATTGCTAAGTTAAAACTCTATATTAAAACAATTAAAATTCATTGATGAATATAATTGGGAAAAAAGAGAGGATAAAAAGCAGAGAAAAACGAAGGAAGCAAAATTGGAGAAAGAACTGAGAATGAGAGAAAGAGTGAGAGAGAGAGGGGGGGGGGGGCGGGTGGAGAAATAATTGATTCCTTATTCCATTATTAATATAAAGGAATACTCATTAATACTAAATTGTATATAATTGGTAAATTGTATATGCCTATGTAATTAAGTTAAAACTTGATTAGGGAGGGTAAATAAGTTTCATATGTAATATAGATAGGTAAAAATCCAAAAGAAAACTATAAAGAACACAGAAGAAAAGTGTCATGATTTTTCACCAATAAAGATATGATTTTTTAAAGTTTATTATTTTGTTATATGAGATACTTTTGTTACTTTCTATGTTCCAACTTGTTTTATCGTCACTTGTTGCATAAATGCTTAGAAGTTAGAAGCATAACTTTAAATCATCGTTAAGGATTACCTAATTTAACTTTGAGAGCAACTATATTCACACAGGAGCAAATTGGAATATTATTGTACATTCGTTCATATCAAATTTTCAATTTTACAGCTTTTTAGATTTGGCAGAATAGTTAAAGACACCATCCCACCCTCCCCGAACTTGACCTTTTTTAAAGAATGTACATCTTAATTATGAAGTATGTGATTTTAATTAGGGGTGGCAAATTGAGCCAAAATTTATTCAATCCGTCTAACTCGTCCGAAGATTAATGGGTTGGGCTACAAATATTATAGCTCATGGGTCTATTTGGGCTGAGTCCAAATTAACCCATTATTTTTTATAGTTCATTCTGACTCATGAAGTAGTCCAAATACAACTTATGAAGCTCACCCAAAATAAAGGGATCTCATCCCAACTTATTTAGAAATTTACTTAGTTGCCCCATCATTAGTTTTTGTATCTAAGTTTAAAAATGAGAATCAAGGTATTTAAATTTTAGGGTGCGTTTGGTATGACCGAAAATATTTTCGTTTTTCTGCACCTCCCACACCCCCCAACCCCAACCCACCCCACCCGCAAAATATTTTTTAACTTACACATTTTAAATATTAATTTGTTATTTAAAAAAATATATTTTGATTCTCAAAATACCAATAGTATTTATTTATTTTTTATACATAAGTGTATAAAGGGTAAAAGACTTTGTTTATGCAAGATGAGCATGGTTCTAGAACATGGGTCAAGTTGAGTGGGTTGGGCTATGACCCATTGTTTAGCTCATCTTGACCCAGCCCATCTTAGCCCAATTACACTTTGGGTTGGGTTGGGCAATGACCCATTTATTGACCTAACCCATCTTGACCCACTCAAATTCAGCCCAACCTGCCCGTTTGCCACCCCTAATTTTAATTACCCCCAATGCTTCTTTTTCCGAATGTTATTAACCCCTAACCTGTCACATGACACCGAAAATTATTTCAAATGACTGAGTACACGTGGAAGTGTATTTTTTTTGCCACATCAGTTTAAAATTTCCCTTTCCCCTCCCCTAATGGTAATAAATTAATTTTCGCCCAAAAATTATGACCCCAACGGTAACAATCCCACTTCTCACCCCTAGTTATTCTCTTCTTTCCAATTCTTCACCATTTTCTTTCTTCTCACTTTCTTCCTTTGTTATTCCAATTCCATAAAAGCCATTTCTGACTCTTCTTTTGCCCAAATAACAGTCATTTTTTTAATTGGAAGAAACAAGATGAATGTATTTTGGAGATGTGACAAGTCGGGTCCTTTAAAAATTGCATGGAGTATTTGGGCAATCTGATATGCTATTCGAGACTACTTTGTCAACATAAGAAATTAAAATAATAATTTATTTAAAAACAGTCACACATAGATGGTAATATAATAAAAAAAAGTCGGCATTTAACATCAAATACTAAAGTTGAACTATGCTGTCTATATACAACTAGACATATACATGACTAACAAGTTCACATGATTTTCAAGATGGGAGTTCTATGAGTAATGGGTATAATCCATTCTGACTCAAAAATGAGATTTTGTTGCAGTCATTTGATTTTATGTGGTTTGGTTGAAAGAAAAAGAAAATTTAAATGAGAAGAGTAACTCTTTTTTTCGTACAGTTTCCTACTATATTCAAACTTCTCTATAACAATATTTTTAGGCTTATATAGTGAATGACTGTTATACATACCTATAACATCATTTGACATTTAAATATTTTCTGGCTGTTAGACAAAAATTATCAAAATATTAATCTTTTTCCCCTTTTTAATGTTACATATAAAATATAAGTAATTATTCAAATCTAAAATCTCAAATATATGCATATTTCACTAATCAAATATTAAAGACAGCTAATACATTATTAATAAGTTCATAACTAAATGTATAAAGATTTAAACTCTAAGGCACACATTTTTAAGCTACTAAAAACTAAATTCTTTTAAGATTGATGGAAAAACTCTGAAAAAGATATATGCAAATCTTCGAATATTAAGCATTATACAAGATGGAAACTTTATTCAATGGAAAAGATTGTATGTGCATGTCTTCAAAATATTAGACAATATTGTTTACCTATAAAATGGTATAGTTGATTATAGCGTGGTTTATAGACAAGCGAATCGATTTGACTTAAAAATGATAAATAAATAAGAACGAAAATAAGATTAGCGAATGAAATTAAAGGAGATAACAAGCTTGACTAAGAATTTAGTCTTTCCGATAATAAAAGTAAATGCAATGTTCACACTTGTTAGCTGGTCCGAGATATCTTCGATGGATTTGATTTTGTCGGGGTTCACTTCAATCCCTCTTTGGGAGACCAGAAACCCCAAGAATTTACCGAAGCCAACTCCGAAGGTACACTTCTCCAGATTGAACTTCATGTTGTATTTTCTCAGAATGTCAAACGTCTCGAGGAGATGTTCCAGGTGATCATCTGCGTTAAGAGACTTAACTAACATGTCGTCAATATAGACTTCAATTGTCTTACCTATCTGTTTTTCGAACATCTTATTAACGAGCCTCTGATAAGTGGATCCGGCGTTTTTAAGCCCAAAAGGCATCACATTATAGCAATATGTACCAAAGTTTGTGATGAAAGAGGTCTTCTCTTGATTTTTCGGGTTCATCCTAACTTGATTATACCCGGAATAAGCATCAAGAAAACTCATTAAATCGTTCCTGGCCGTAGCGTCGATCATTTGATCGATGTTTAGCAATGGGAATAAGTCTTTGGAGCACGCCTTATTTAGATCCTTATAGTCTACACATATTCTAAATTTATTATTCTTTTTGGGCATTACTACTACATTATTTAGCCATTCCAGTTACTTTACCTCTCGAATTGAACCGATATTGAGTAGTCGGGTTACCTTTTCCTTAACAAACCTATTTCTGACCTCTGCTATTGGGCATTTTCTTGCCTTACTGGTGGGAAGCGTGGATCCAAACTTAATTTGTGGACCGCTACTTCTAATGGAATACCTGTCATATCCGAGTGTGACCACGCAAATCAGTCAACGTTAGCTTTAAGAAAATTTATAAGTTTTAACCTGAGTTCGAGACTTAACCTCGTTCCCAAATAGAATTTCATTTCCAAAAATTCTTCGAACAAAGCCACTTGTTCGAGCTCTTCCGTAGTTGATTTTATCGCATCCGTCTCTTTCGGTACCTGAATAGATTTCGGCACCTGATATAATTCTGATGACTCCTCATTTTTACCATCTTCGATTGGGATGAGAGAAGGCATCTGTTCCTGTAATTGCTATTTGCTGTATTCTCTGTCTTTGCTACTGGAAATGGTTACATCGTTCATTCCCTTGCCGCCAGTTGGTCTCCTCTTATTTGTTTGATCACCTTCCAGTTTTGAAAATTTCAACAATTGGTGATAGGTAGAGGGCATTGCCTTCATCTCATGTATCCACGGCCTTCTGAGGATCACATTATAGCCCATGTCGCCATCTACTACTTCGAACAAAGTGGTTTTTGTTACCCCTTCAACGTGTGTGCGTAGCAAAATTTCTCCTCGAGTTATGACACTTGTTAGGTTGAAGCCAACTAGAAGTTTTGTCGCCAGAATGATGTTCCCAATAAACTTCTCTTGTTCCAGAACCCTCCATTGTATGATGTTGGCCGAACTCCCTGGATAACCCAAAACACGCTTAATTTTGAAACTTAAGAATTAAGCGAAATTACCAGCGCATCATTGTGCGGCAGAAGAAGTCCATCAGTATCTTCTTTTATGAAGGCGATGCCATCTTCCGAGACTTCCCGGATCCTTTTTCCATGAGTCACTGATATCTGTATTTTCTTTGCTGCTAAAATTGTTACCCCATTGACTTCGTCCCCTCCAAAGATCATGTTGATGGTCATTCGAGGTGACCCTGCTGCCAGCTTCGATGGCTCCACATTATCTCGGTTTCTTCCATAGTTGTTCTTGGCACAGTCGCTTAGAAACTCTCTGAGGTATCCATTCTTCAATAGAGTTACCACCACTTCACGAAGATGTCAGCAGTTCCTAGTCCTATGGCTGTGAGTCCCATGGAATTCACACCATAGATTGGAATCCCTTTGGCTAGGATCCGACCGGATTGGTTTCGGGAATCGTGCTTCTTTGATATTCCTCATTGCTGACACCAATTCTACCAAGATGATATTAAAGTTATAATCTGATAACCTGGGAAATGCAAGATCTTGGGACCCTAGCACCTCTTTCTCTTACAACGATCCATTATTCCGGTCACAATCCGTCTTTCTATCGCAAGCGAACCTATCCGATGACTAGAATCCTTTACTTCTACGCCCATCCATCCTCTCATACGGTAGAAAATGACCCTTAGAGGACCTCCGGTCTGCATCAAAGTCATTTTTAAAGTTATCATGATTTTTATCGCGACCTCATCCCTTGAAGGACACCGAAGATCCAAGTTGATCGTTTTCTATCCTTATCTTCGACTCGTAGCGATTGCGGGCATCTGCCATGTGATTTTCTGAAACTCGAGCAAGCTCTCCTTCAATTTTCGGGAGGCATCGGAACTCAGTGGATTGAGACCCTTCATGAATGCCTCCGCTGCCCACTATATGGAACAACTGGTCGCATCATCTTTTTCTTCTGGAACCAGATTACGAATTCCCACAACAACTCGGATTTTTCTTGCGAAATTCTGAATATGTCCGGCTTTCTGGCCTGGACCTTTTTTGCTCCAACGTGGGCTTTGATGAACGAATCTGTAAGCATTTCAAAAGAATCGATTGAATGCTTAGGTAAGAGAGAATACCATGTCAGGTCCCCCTTCGTGAGGGTTTTGCCAAACTTCTTCAACAAAACCGACTCAATCTCATGCTAAGCCAAGTCGTTTCCTTTTACTGCTGTAGTGTAGGTCGTGATGTGCTCCTGTGTGTCCGACTATCCATTATATTTTGGAATATCCGACATCTTAAGCCTCTTCGGCATCAACTCTTATTTTGCGCTCGATTTAAACGGGAACTGCATATACTTCCTCGAATCTGGCCCTTTTAACACCAGCGGTGTGCCTGGGATCTGATCCATCCAAGCATGAAACTCCTTCGCATTGTGGTCCATTCGTTCATTCATTTCTCTCATGAACCTCATGAGATCGATTTTGAAAGGATCATTCAAATTGTTGTTCCCATATCCGCTACCGGTCCCTCCGGCTTCGTCGAAACCGACTTCGTCCCTCAGCGTGTTGTTGTCGGTTCTTTGAGCCGTCTGATTTGAGGTAATGCTAGGAGGAACCAGAGCCCTTCCATTAGCGTTATTGGAAGCGCCCGATAATGCCTGCTTCAATTCCGTCATCACACGATCCTGCCTCGAAAGATGATCCATGATTTCCTTTTGTTGTTCTCTCAAGATTTTGACTATTTCGACAACGTGCTTTTCCTGCACATCATCAGGAATCGGGCCCCGCACATGCTGAAGGTATTGTCCTTCGTGAACCGGGGTCGCTTTATCCCCTTCGTTGCGAGTTTTGCTGGCTGAATCATCACGCTGGAACACATCTTCCTATTCATCGTGTGCTCCAACATTATAAACGTTTTTGACATCATTAGCTGCCATATATGACTTTTATTAAGCAAAAAGTCAAAACTTGTTAGTAACAAACGAATGGATCAAAGCAATTAAGAAGTTGTCTATGCCCCATGGTGTGCGCCAAATTATTTACCCATAAAATGGTACAATTGAATATATAGCGTGGTTTATAGACAAGCGAATCAATTTGATCCAAAAATGATAAAATAAATAAGAACGAAAATAAGATTAACGAATGAAATTAAAGGAGATAACACGCTTGACTAAGAACTTAGCCTTTCCGATGATAAAAGTAAATGCAATGTTCAAGTGTTCAAATTGAGCGTAACAAGACAATAGATTATAGCTTTTGTGTACAGAATGTTTCATGTCTTTACAATGGTTGTTAATCCTCCTATTTATAGCCCTATTTAGGGAGACAAGATCCTCAAATCAAGCTCCTCTTGAATGAGAATAAAATCATCATAGATGACTGCATAACGGTTGGTCTTGAATGTTGATATTCTCTGTAACGACTGCTCATTAAATGCTACACGATATCAAATCATTGAATCATTTTTGTCAGCTACTCTGCCTTCGGGATCCGTCTAACACCGACCACACACTCGTGCCCGGTGCCAGTCATCTGGTGACTCACGTTCTTTGGTTTCACGTGTCATCTCGTTATTCCGCCAACTATCACTAACCAATTTTACCCCATATAATTATGCATGATATAACCTTTTGTGCAACGGAATGAAAATATACAAGCATATCTTTTAAAGAATTAAATAAAATATTTAATTATGGAAGTATATATTAACGTAACATTTTTTTTATAAGTGGTGCATTAATGTTTTAAGAAATTTGATCAAATTACAATTTTTAGGCTTGTTATTGGTAATCTTAGAAATTTTATATGGCTGTTATACAGAGCAAATTTTATAAAGAACGTACTATTATAAAGATGAATATTGCTGTTATAGGTAAAGAACTCTTATAAAGTGGTAAAATATAACATAAAAAATTAATTCAAGACAAACATGACTTTTATAATGAATAGTTATTATACAGACAATACGTACGTTCTTATAACAAGTTAGAAGTTGTAGACACGAAGACTTTGATGTTGTAATAAAGTCTCTCCTTTCGGGGAACGTTTTAAAATTTTCACGATTTTCTTGCAAACAAATGTTTTCGGAAAAAGAATAAATTTTCCGTCATATCAACTTCCAGCAATTATGTCATTTTCATTCCTGACAATGAAATAATAGCAAGGAAATGGGAAACATCATAAGACTGTAGGTACAATTTTAGCTCGATTTTAGAGTTCTTTTTCCGTAATTAAAACTTTTTTTGGCACCAACTTAACAAACAACTTTAAAAAAATAGCATCTTGATAACCATCTTGTTTATTTTCCAAACCTACCGCCCCTTTGCACGGGTAACCGCAAACGGTAGGAACAAGTCTGATTTGCCTGAGAAGATCAAAACGCAATACTGATTTGCCTTGTTTTTTTAGCAATCCAATAAAAAGGTACTTTTTTTCTCTTCATTCGATTTTACTTACTAAATTTACAAGCATTTACGTGTCTATTGTTGGGAGTTTCAAGAATACCTCTTGATTTCATTAACTGCCTTCCAGGTGTTCGACCTTTTGCATCAATTGGATTTGCTCATGATACATCCTTTTTAACAAAGTTAATCATCTGTTTACCACTTGAGTCTGCAAAGTGTTTTGCACGCTTAGTCCACTTGACGTCTAATGCTTATTATCAACAAGGATAAATGTTAAGGTTTCCTTTGTTTTCATCTAGGTTAGTTTAAATCTTAAAGGAGTGAAAAAAGTTCGATGACAACTTGGCAAAAACGCATTTAAGTATTGCTGCATAAGTTAGAAACCTTTTTTTTTCGTAATCATGATAGGCTACCTCAATGAATAATCTATTCTGGGTGTCATCTTATTGCAATTTGATCGACTTGCAATATATAGTTACTTGTGGTTGTTGGTTTATTCTTCATTTGCTTTAATCAATATTATGTCATGTCAGGCACTAGAGCAGTACGTAATGTAGGTCTCACAACTACCAGTCTTAACAGAGTTATTTTTTTTTATATTCCCTCAAGGTACTTTGCTTGAGAACTCACTTAGGCCAAATTGGTTACACTTGGGACGCCTATTTTAACAAATCTTTGACTTCCGTAATGGATTAAACTTGCCATGCCGTATCATGTTGTCTCCGGCCATTTTCCATTTGTGGCAAAGCATTGATCAGGGGACAGAAGGTGTATGATCAGGGAACAGTAGGTGCATGACAAGCGAGTACATCCATTACTCAGTGCTCTATTTAGTATTTGGATTAAGAGCTGCAATGCCCTCTTTGTCTTGCGTGAGAATCCCCTCTGATTATTTTGGTTTGGCACAATGCTCAACCGTATTGGTAGACGTGGATGTTTTTCTGCTGAACTGAATACATCAATTGCATTCTTATTCATAGATTCTTCAGCAATCTTGCAATGGCACCGATCAATGACCACCAGTAAAAGAGTCCAGGACAGAAGCAAGAAGAAGCGGGTGCATGACCTTGAAATAGCCACAGAAAAGCACAAGATCCTCTCCAAAGTCCTATTAATATTTGAAGTCCTCAAACAGGAGCCTCAACAAATCATATCAATTAGGGAACTTGATCAGTATAGGAGGCAAATAAACCTTCCAAAGCCCCATAAAATCTCGGCTTTTCTACGGAAGTCCCCCAAGCTTTTTGAACTGTACAAGGATCATAGAGGGATTTTATGGTGTGGTATGACAAAGGAGGCTGAAGGTTTAGTCCGAGAAGAGGAGGCTATTATTGAGCAGCAAAGTGATAAAGCTGCAGAGCTTGTAACTAGGATGCTGATGATGTCCGTGGACAAGCGCCTTGCCTTAGATAAGATTGTTCATTTCAGAAGAGATTTGGGGTTGCCAATGGATTTTAGGAACCATTGGGTGCACAGATTTCCTGATTACTTTAGAGTTGTTCGTCCATTTAAACCTTATGATGAAAGTGAGTATTTAGAGCTTGTGAATTGGAGATCGAGTTGGGCTATGACAGAGTTAGAAAGGAAGGCGCTGGGTGGTATGCAGGCCCCAGATGATCACGTAGCTGGTCTTCTTTCTTTGTCTTTCCCAACGAAATTCCCACCTGATTATAAACAAGTTTTGTCTAGATATAAAGGGAAGATAGAGAATTTTCAGAAGCGGGAATACTTGTCGCCTTATGCAGATGCCAGGGAACTAAAGGCTGGAACACTGGAGTTCAATAAGAGGGCGGTTGCAGTGATGCATGAGCTGCTGAGCTTCACAATCGAAAAGAGGTTGGTGACAGATTATTTGACACATTTTAGGAGGGAGTTCGTAATGCCTCAGAAGCTGATGAGGCTGTTGCTTAAACATTTTGGAATCTTTTATGTTTCAGAGAGGGGTAAGAGATTTCATGTATTTCTTAATAGTGCTTATGAAGGTTCTGAGTTGATCGAGAAGCACCATTTGACTGTTTGGAGGGAAAAGGTTCTAAGCTTTGTTGGATACAGAAAGAAGAAGGAAACAATGGATACTCTTAAAGATTTGCAGGAATTCGTGGATGATGATTTGCTTGAGAATGAGTCAGAAGATGAAAGTGTTCAAGTGGAAAATAACGAGCATAATATGGGTAGTTTGGAGGGAGATCTTCTGGAAGATGAATCCGAGATGGAGATTGATGAAGTTTATAGTGCATACAGGGAATGAGAAGTTAGAAGTGCATACTAGCATGAAGAATCTTAAGGTCAGGAATCTTCTTTCATTGCATACAGTAGTCACAATTTGTTTCTAATTGACATTTATTTATCTGCATTACATTGATTGCTTAACTTGTTTAGTGCTTTAGTTTCTCAAGGCAGATATTGCGAGTGGAAAGTGCAATCTCAGATAACCATTTTTTGGAATTTGGGGTGTGAGAACCAGGAACCATCATTTTAATGAAAAGTTAAAACAGAAAGTTGGAGCGACAAGTGTCCCAGTAAATGCATTATTACCTTTCTAAAAAAACAAGGTGTCCAAGGAAATACAGATATTGTTATAAAAGAAAACAATCAATCACATAAGGAGATATAACAATCTCTCTTGAGTTGGAAAACATAAGTTATTTTTATTTGAGATACTGTCGACATTTGGGAGGGTAGGGAATTAGAGCGTATACGGTCAGGGATGGAAGAAACTAGCTTGATTAGTTTAAACTGTGCAGTGTCTTTATGTTCATCTACTTATCTTTTTGTTGCAAGATGTCTTCACCAATTTTACATTTCTTCTGTATATCGTGAGTCCTTGGTGCTTTGATAACAGTGAAGCATCTATTTGACATTGGCCAATATCTGTAAGAATCAACTCTTTTATAACCCCCCTCTATGTCACATGAAAAATATAATTTTGATAATATACTACAGTAACAGAAACGATGTCTCACACAGGATAAGGAGGTAGGATCTTACATCACCCTATATTACATACTGGTTATTAATATGCGCTAGTGGCTAGGCAATATAAGGTATGCCTAACTCCTGCCACACCCAAGACATATTGTAAAAGATATGGGCCGCCGCTACTCGATTGACCATGCTAAGCGGTCATAAATTTTTTTATTAGAAATGAATTTGCAAGAAAAATTTATTGTGAGTTGTTTATGCTTTTTGAATGATGAAGGTGTCTGTCTTGATTCATTTATCTCTCTAGTGGGTAAGTCTTTTATGAACAATTCATAGTAGTAAAGATTTGCTATGCCCTAGTTTAGTTTAATTCAAAAGTTCGTTTTATTTTGTGGGTAGAATTGTCTGTGCTTGTACTTTTAACAATTTACTTATGAAGATGATTTCATTCTTCTTTTCTTTAGCAAAGTCTGGTTTATTCGTGTAAAATAAAGTAGTAGTGTCAGGTATGATGTTGATTTTAACTCCAAAAAAGAGCTGATACATTTTCTTTTTGCTGGACCTATAATGTGAAATATTTTGTTGATGCATAATGGTGAGACTCAAGCCCAGGACCTCTAATCGCTCTAGTATCATGTAAAATCGTGTGGATTATCTCATCCTAAAGCTAAGCTATTAAAGAGATGACTGTTCTATTTATGTTTTTAGGTCTTCAAGATGTTTTCATCAAGGACATGATGAAGTGTGAATGATGTGAAGCTATAAAATTGGACTCGTATGGAATTGCTGCTCCAGGAGAACAAGAAAGCTGTTCGATATATCTGAATTGCTGCCCCAGGAGAACAAGAAAGCTGTTCGATATATCTTTGACAAGATGACAATAGACACATGACCTTAGAACAGTACCGAATGAAAGATGGGGCATGGTGGAGGCATGGCAGGTGAAGTTTAAATGTTTAAGGTCAAAAAGATTTGTTATTTTGTTTATAGTAGTGAAGATGGTAAATATAATTCCGACTAAAGGAATAATTTAATCACTGTTGGCGATGATATGGCTAAAGATCAAGGAATTGATTGGGAAAAATTTGCAATTTCAGTTGTAGGGGTGCAATCAACCTTGCAAATATCCAAGTGCAAATCCTATTGCCACTATGTTAAGTTTCTGTCAATATGGACATTGAGAATTGGAACAGGGAGGGGACTATTTGCACAAATAGGGACTCAAGAGCATGTGTATAATGAGACTGTTAATAAAGTTGTAGACATGCGAGCCACTGTTTAGTTCCTAATATAGATAGTCAAGGTGCAGGGGCGGCTCAAGCGCATTTGAGGCCTAAGGCCAAAGTCAAACGTGAGACCTAAGTATTTAAATTTTTTAAAAAAAGCTTAAATGATATGTATGGAGTAAAATTAATGAAATACCAAATACCAAATAAAAACAATACTAGAAAGACATTACCCGATTACTGATTCAGGAAGTTTGAAGAATGAAGACTTTGAGTCCAAAATATCTAGTTGTTGCTTGTCTACTTCAAAACTCTTGCTGTAAATCTTGAAAACTATACTATATTTTTTATAAAGTAATAGAAGTATAGAAGTATTGGAATCTTAAAAATATTATTGAACACTTGAACTAATAAATTTTTGGAGAAAGAAGGTGAAAAATAAAAATTTAGAGAAAAAAAAAATATTGGAGAAAGAATTCAAGAAGGTGAGCAGGAATAAAGAGTAAGGAAGAAGATATGTATGTTCTCGGATATGAAGAGTAAGATTGAGACATTGGAAAAGGAGTAAAAAATGGAATTGTTAAATCAACTCAAATTGAAAATTATTCATCTATCATTTTTAAGTAAGTTAAAATTTTACTTTATTTAATCTAAAAGGTTTTCTTTTCATGAAAAACACAAAAGTACTACTACATATTTTTTTTAAATACCTATAAAATATATATTATTTCTGAAAAAATGAGGCCCCTCAAAATTGGGGGCCTAAGGCACATGCCTTACTCACCGTACTGTTAGAGCCGGCCTTGTCAAGGTGCACATATATGAAAAGGGAGGATAGGAGGTTAGTAACTAACTAAGATACGGTGATTCCTTTTCTTAGAATATTTATCTATTATATGCATGTTTGTAAAAAGAGAATGCTTCTTTCCTCTATTCTATTCCTACCGATTGTAGGTTGATAAAATATACAAGTATTAAAGAAAGCTACTCAAGTAAGCACATTGAAGCATTTGAAAGGAAATAACTAGGCTCTCATAGATTAATTACAAAAGAATTAAAAAGAAGGAAGTTAATATATGCTATCTTCTGTTTAAACTAAGATGTTGGAAAAACCAATAAGCTTGAGAGGCACTTTCTTGTTTGAATGTAGCACTTGAACTGCTCCTAGCTGGGCTACCATCAGCACACTCTTCTCCTCTTTCTAACTTGGCTGAAGTAGAAAAATTTATCTCCTTTTCTTTATGCATATGGCTTTTTTTTGATAACCGTGGTGTCCGGGCCAGCTTGTGCGTACCTCGACTAATTCCACGGAATACCTGCCACCTCCCACCAGCAACGGGTACCAAGTAACTCTATCCACCAAGGCTTGGATAGATGGGAAGAAATCACCTAGTATTTGCCTCCGCTAGGATTTGAATCTGAGAACTCATGGTTCTCACCCACTTCATTGACCACTAGGCCACACCCTTGGGTGCTTTATACATATGGGTTTTTAACCTCTTTTTATTATTGCTAGGTCCAATACTTAGTGTTAGCTCCACATCTGCCTCCTCATCATTATTTCTCATCTTGGCATGGTCATAACTAGCACAAATAGTACTTGTTGAATTTCTTTCTTGATAATCAGAAGGCAATTCAAGATTCAATCCTCTAACTGGCATTAATATTCTTGAGTTCTCACCTGAGCAACTATCACTTCTTTCCCCTTGTTGATCATCTGTTAAACCATAAAGATGAACACTGTTAAACCCTATTTCTCTTGTGGATTGTTGTTGCCAAGTGGACAAGTTTTGATTGATCATTGACTTGTCTAATAATACTCTTGGATCCTCTATCTTTGACATGCCATTCTTCAACTCTAGCATCAGTTTCCTTTGAAGATTGTATAGTCGGTGGAGCTCTTTTACCTGTTATTAGTTTGGAAGTTAAGTTACTTTTACTGATAGTGTAAATTTTTTGCATAATCGAAGTTACTAAAAAGGCAATAGCAGGTAACTTCCTATAAAAAGCATTAAACGGTGATCTGAAGAAATTACATATAACCTGCTATAAGAAGTAAAATTACATTGATATGATGATAGTGTGCAGATTCTTTATACTGTCAATACATTTCTTTTTTTCCAGGTCAACATCAGATTCAAATACTGGGAAAGAAGACTTATTTTCTTCTTTTTCTGTAGATCCATGCGCAGATAAGTTAATCATAAAAAAAAGTGAAATTTAATATAGTGTCATTGACGAGGTTGCAGATTGTGAAGCATGTGATTCTGATCTGTGACAAACTGGATGATAATAAAATACTGTAAGCCACCGTTTATCTCCTCAATCTTAGGGGTGCAAATGGGCCAATTTAATTAGCACGTGGTCTTAGTAGTGAATGATGATAATAAAAAAAACATGCCAATTTAAATAAAAGCAATTTTTCCATCTATCTTATTTCTAGTGTAACTGATCCAAAATTCCGAATAGCCTACAGGATCATAATCAAGTCAAACCCCAAAACGTCGACTACTCGCCTTTTCTTTTATATTATAAGAAATTTTTTGTAAGAAATTATTTTGGATAAAATAGTTCTCAGAATAGGAAAAGTAATTCTGGCAAGAAAAAAAGCTTCTCAAAAAATGCGAAAGTTCAAAATCATAACCTGCAAATAGTTAAGATGGAAGAGTACCTGCTGTTTGAAAATGTTTTCATGCATGAGCATTGTCCTTTTGATGGATTCTATACTCTTCAATTCATCAATCCTATCCATTGAATATCCAACTTTGTACAAAGGATCACACAAGTTATACAATTGTTTTACTGCGAAATAGTAGTTTGGAGAATTAGCTATTGCATTTTTGGCATATAAGAGTTTTGTTTCCATTCCTGCAATATTGATGCAAAGATAGGAATGCCAATAGTGATATCCACCTTCTAAAGAGTTAAACAAAAGACTTGGCAATCATTTTGCATGCAGCTGCTCTAGCCTCTAAATTGTTAAAAGAGAGAAAACGGATATTGGGATGCCTATTGAATTCTTCCTTCTAATATTGGATTCTAACAAGGCTAAGAGCACCGGATACAAATAGAAGACCAAGAACGTTTATGTATAATCTCCAATCGAAAAGCGAAAAAATCCCTGCTTCTATACGAGACCTAGCGGAAGACGTTAATGAAAATATTCAAGTAAAATAGCCATCAAATGCGAATTGATGTTGAGATGAAATTCTTACAGAGGTACTTCTATTATCAGATGAGGCAGAATCAGAACCTGGAGACCAACCCCAAGGACTGACTGCGGGAGCAAGAATTGGATTTACGACAGCATGACTTGATTCCTCTTCTTCCACAATACTAGCAGATATCTAAAACTATTCGTCTTTTCATTGCAAAATTGAAAAATCATTAAAATAGAAACTATTATCCAGGTAAATGAGTCGCTCTGATAGGGCCATTCTGAAAATAGGGGACTAAAAACACACACAAAAGGAAAAGATAAAAAAATAATATTACATTCCCTTAAACACCTGTGACAATTTCTCATCAAGGTTCAGAGTCCTAATTCTCTCTACTCACAAAAAGAGTGAGTGTCCAATTTTCGAGATAAGCTAGTCTTTTAGTAAGTACTTAAGGGGTTGATTATGACTTAATTTTTAAGTATCTGTATGCTTTAAGTCTTTAACGCATGCAAAATTATAATCTAATCACATGTTAAACGGTAAATGTGATAGTATCGGTGGATGCTTCAAGTTGATTAAGACTTGCTAGTTGGAAAAAAAAACAAAAAGGCAACACCCAAACTAGGCAAAGAGAGACTAAAGTAAGATTTAAAGTGGGTTTAATAATAAATGAAATCTTATATATATATATATATATTTTTTTTTTTTCTTTTTTTCTTTTTCCAAGTCAATAGCAATAGGTTCATTTAACTCTACAGAACTTTCTAAGAGGCCTTTGATTATGAAGATTGTTTTACTGTTAATACTACGATGTGACATTCTATTTAGGACCAATTATAATATACTGCTTGATCATTATATATACCTATCTAATAAGAAAAACTATCACGTATGTACTAGTTGTATCGCAACAATCCCATTGGGGCGAATATATATTGTTCCACCATTGTCAATTGTCATTTTTAATTATTGCAAATTGTTTGCTTCCACCATTGTCAATTGTCATTTTTAATTATTGCAAATTGTTTGCTTCCACTTCGACACTTACAAACAAAGATCCTTATCTTTGAAATTTATACCATAGTAAGTGTTTCAGTCACTATTATTCAAAGATTAATAACGGTATACGTAAACTATATATGTCTTTCATAATGGAAAAGTCAAAAAATACTGCAAGGAATCTCATCTAAAGGAACACCAATTTGATGAAATTAATTGAATATAATTAATCATCTTTTTTTCTAGTGCTAAGATGCCTATTGTATAATACTTGTTTTTATGTTTGTCCCTTTTCCCTTAATTGGCATCAATCACGTTATCAACTTAAAATAAGGGACTATTGATATATACTCAAAGTTCTTAGCCACCCCAAAAGTCAAAATAACGGCAATGGATAAAACTTGCCTATGCCGCAAAAGATACCAAAATATATTAAAAAGTTAAAAACAGTTTGCATAGAAAATGAAATGGAACAAAAAAACACATACACCCATACACTCTTCCAAAAGCTAAAAGTCTAGCTTTATTTTATTTTTAGCTTTAGGTTAGAAAAAAGTTACAAGCGTTTAATCTTCATACTATTAAAATTTGAATTGCTTGATAATTATAATTATTTCAAATCAAACGCTAAAAAGTTTGTCTTCATTAACCTGTCACCCATATACATATTGAAAAAACAAACAATGGCTTCAACTAGCTTGTTGCCAGTTATTAAACGGAATTGGAGTTTAAAATTCTCAACATAATGAAAATAAATTCACAAGGATTTACCCAACAGAATAAAATAAAAAAAGAAAGTAGAAACAAATATAGTTCCCCCAAGAGAAAGAAAACGAAAATCATAAAACATAGAAATAATTGAGCTTATACCCCCATGAAGATAGAACAAATTACGATTCTCATTGCAAGACTATATATAGAGTTTAATGTCAAAAATAAAAATAGAAACTAATACAGTTGTTTTCATCTCAAGATCAAGATAATGTTCTCATCTACTACATGCATTCTCGAGAAAACCCAAAAAAAAAAGAAAAAGAAGAGGAAGTTACCTGAAAATTGAAGTAATGGGATCCAAGGAATTCAGTTAAGAGGTTCATTGAGAGACCTTTTTTTCTTCTTAATTAATTGTTTCTGTGACAGGAAAAAGGCAAATTAAGGAGAGAAGAGAAGAGAATGAAACAGCTAGTTTAGCAAATCACCACTTCACCATCTTAATTAGAATATTATGAGAGATGACACCTTTTCCTTGGCGAAACAACAAAGCAATCTTCCACTAATTAATTACAAAAATTATTATAATTCATCTTGACAGCCTGTACTGTGTATCTGCATGTGTGTGATTATGTGAGAGAAGAGAGAAAGAAGGAGTACTAGAAAATGTTAATTAGTTTCTTTAATTATATTAATGCACAAAAAAATTGTGGGAAGATCAATAGGATTATGGAAGCAAAAAGGTTGCGCGAGGCCGACTTAGAATAGGCTCCATCTATACAGTCAAATATCTCTATAATAACATCTCTATATAACAGTCATTCACTATAAAAGTCAATTTTTTCTTAGAACCGATTTTTTAAGTTATATTTTACTTCTCTATAACAACTTTTTACCTATAACAACAACATCCATATTTATAGTAGACCTCTCTTCGTAAAATTATCCCTCTATAACAGCTATATAGAATCTCTAAGATTACAAATAACAATTCTAAAAATATGCACACAATCTTTTTCATTGAACAAAGTTTCTATCTTGCATAAGACACAAGATTTGAAGATCTGCACATGATATATTTTTCACTAGATATCTTTTTGTTGAAAATTTTGACACGAATCTTCGTCAATTCAAGCATTATATCGGTAGTAAGAGAATAAAATCTACGAAACATCTACAATTACAAAGTTCTTCCATCAATCTTGAAAGAATTTATTTTTCTAGTAGCTTTAAAATGTGTGCCTTAGAGTTTAAATCTCTGTACGTTTAGTTAATGAATTTATTAATAATGAATTAGCTTTCTTCAATATATACCTAGTGAAATATGCATATCTGCTGAGAATTTAAATTTGAATTTTTTTCTTATCTTTTATATACAATAACAAACAACAACAACCAAGTATAATCCCATTAGTGGAGTCTGGGGAGGGTAGTGTGTACGCAGACCTTACCCCCACCCTGGGGTAGAGAGGCTGTTTCCGATAGAACCTTGACTCTCTCCCTCCAAGAACTCCCCACCTTTCTCTCGGGGTGACTCGAACTCACAACCTCTTGGTTGGAAGTGGAGGGTGCTCACAACTAGAGCAACCCACTCTTGTCAAAAAAAGAAAAATAATTAATTTTTGGATAAGATTTATCTATAATCGCTAAAAAATATTTAAATGTCAAATGCTGTTATAGGTTTATAACAACCATTCGCTATAAAAACCAAAAAATCTCGCAATAAACGACACTGTTATAGCTAGGTTTGACTGTATATGTATGCATATAAATAAAATATACTTATTTTGATCTCATTGATTCAAAATTTTGAACTCACCTTAGTCTGAGATGTCTATAAGTGACCAATAATATAATCTTTGATCAAAGACGGATTCATAATTTGAAGTTTATGAGTCTGCAGTTTATTATATGTACGTATTTAATGAATTTCTCAATAAATATATAGAGTTTAGATTGTTTACCCTCAAAATTGGATAACAATTAAATTTGTAAGTAATTATAAGGATACGCGTATTAATTTGATACAAAGCGATAAATTAAGTCGATATTGAACAAATAAAGACAAGGATGGATTCAAATCACATGAGTAGGATAATTTTAGCCTTAGCGAAATATTTACCGTCGATCCGGGCTTATAATGGCTAGCAGTGATCAACAAGAAAATAGCTAATAACAGAGAAAAATAATAATATATTGCCTTAGAATGCGTGTTACAATGTGTTTCATGAATTATCAGACCCCCTTTATATAGTAGGGGGGTCCTACTTTAGGTACAACTCTATAAAAGGTAAAAAAATCTTTTGATTAACTGATTACCGGTCCTTATCGATACGTGCCAGGATCCCCGCCGTGATATCCATCCGATGACGGATATTTTGGCCTTCCGTTGGCTATGCTTGATTGTCCGATAATGTTCCTCGAAGTCGTTCGAGGTTAGAACCGATCCAGAACCATGACCCCGATATTCTCGAGGGCAGACGTTATGCCCCCGGATTCCAACTCGACGAGATTTTCGCCTCGATGTCGGCCCCTTGTACCATGAACTCGATTTTATCCGTATACATAGAATAAAGTTAATGAATTCTGCCGAGCTCTGTCCCCGCGTTTAATTCTCATTGAGGTTGAGTTGTGAGAATTCTTCTCTTCAATTATCTTAAAGCAACGAAGGAAATTCAACCTGTGTAAACGCGATTTTTAAAATATGTTCGAAAAACTTTCTGAAGAAGTTTTTCAGAGAAACATTTACGAAAAAAATGTAGAAAAACTTATTGGACTATGTCCTATTAAAAAATGTACGGAGTATATATCATAAAAAGAATGGAGCCCACAGATAATCAGATGAATAAAGAATGGTCTAAAGATTAGAAACAGAGAGATGTAGACATGATCCAGCGTAGGACTGTACACACGATATTCCAGACAACTCTTTGTTAAGACATGATGGGTACACGTACATTTGTACAAATCTCCTACCTATTGGGAAAATTAGATTTTTGAGTCATTCAAAATCTTACATGTTAGATGTCCTTGTATTGTACATATTATTTTTACCCTCCGTGTTAGTCAGCATTTTTACCCTCTAGTTTTAATATAAAGTTCACTATCTTAATAGAATCGTAGCACTAAAATATAAACTAAAATTGAGTTCTTTTCCTAATCTCCGACCAAACACTCACATGAAAAATCAAAAATTGAAAAGACTTGATACTATTACACATTGTGTGTGCAAGCATGTGAGCGAGTTGACTATCACCAATTCTTATAAGCTGAAACATCATTATTCATCGAAAAGATTGGGTTTTTATTAATGTCATCAGATCTCTGCATAATTTGGTCCTCCAGAAAACTTTAGAGAGCACTGATTGGATTTCTTTTTAATTACCACCAATCCGGGGCGAATCTACCTTACGAGGTCGGGGTACCACGCCACCCGCTCGCTTCGTTAAAATTTTTACCATATATGTAATATATCTATGTAAAAAACGGATATATTAAAGTGATGGCACCCGGAATAAATAAAGTTGATGTGGGTGCCAGTGATTCAGACTTCCTTTTGAAGTCTGTCATTGACCCAGTGAATACTAGATCGATTTCCCATAGGAGCGCTATCTTTATTTCTCACCTTTTTTTCTGGTTTTCCGGCGTTATTTTTGTTTCTCTCCTTTCTTCCCGGTTTTTCATTTTTTCTACTAAGTAAGGTTTTTCTTTATTTTCAGTTGAGCCCTACGGCCTCACCTCTTTTTCCTGTTTTTCTTCGTTTTCTTTTCTTCTTTTTTCTTCCTTTTATTTGCTAAGTTTCTCTCTTCTTCTTTATTTTTTAAAGTTTTATATACCAGTCTTTATTTTGTTTCCACTTTCTATTATTATACCTTACTTCATGAACAACTTTTTTCAAGTTAGTTAGCATATAATGTCTAAGTTTTTTGACACAATATTAATTTAAATATAATTGGAGCCGTCTTTTCTATAGGATTTTGAAAAAAATAACTTGATTAATAGTCGTTTTGAGTTGATTATTATAGGTTGAACGTTGAAGGTTTTGCTTTAAACATATTATCATATAACTCGACAATTAACATGTAAAAAATAACTCAAGAATGATAAAGGTAAATTAATCTAGTCAAACAAAGAATATGAGTATTAAGCTGTTCTTTAAGCAAAAAATTTTATTGGAGACACTCTTTCATGAATTTATTTTTGTAACTTTTATATATATATTCAGCATAAAAATGAACTTAAATCGAACTTATTTGCTTTGTGAATGAAAGACCTATTCGAGTTAACTTTAAACTAATCGAACCGACCCATCCTTCCAATTCGGTCTTGTAGCTAGTTGTAAGTAATACTTAGAGGCATACACATAAATTTTCATAAATGGTGTCAACATTTGAATAAGTGAACGAATGATAAATAATTATAATGACAAAGTCAATTTTTGTATTTATATCAAATATTTTTATTTTATTTATTTTTTATTATTTATATATTTAGTAAAAGTTTTTGGGGAAGCGATGTCGTGTGACACCGATTAGTATTGTGTATATTCACCCCTGGATATACTATATGCATAAAGTAGTGGCACCCGCAACCTCCGATTTCTGGATCTGCCTCTGCCACCAATCTCCAACTAGTAGCTAAAATCTTGATCATGTTAATTCTGATCACAAAAACCAATAATCAAGATTTGCTGGACTTTACATCTGATTAATAAATAAAGATTGAGTTCAGAAAGGTGATTATTTTACTAGGAGAGTGTCTTATGATATACATATATACATGTGTGTTGTATGGGGAAAAACAGACTTAACACGTGGGCCAATTAGTAGAAGACACGTGGCAAGTTGAAAGCACAAGGGGGAGGTTGAATTTTAGCTGATTTTAAAACTTAGTTGACTATAAGAGAAATTAGTCGACTAGACTTCACACAAGAATTAGTTGCAGTAGAAATAAATTAAGCAAACAGAAAAGTAAAGGAGGCACAATAGTTTTATACTGGTTTAGTACCGGTGTGGTACCTACGTTCAGTTCCCTTGGGTCACAAGGGTTCTCTTAGATCTTCAGTAAGCTTTTACAATAGTGATGATTTTAGTACGTTCACCACCAACGATATGCAACAACAATGTTTCTTTCTAGTGTTTACACACATCTTGTTTTGTTTTCTAACTCTTCCTATTTTTTGCGACACTTGTAGATTCAAGAATACATTATTTGTACTAAGAACTAGAAAGGTGTAAAAATAAATGTGAAGTTGCGTGATCTTCCTTGCCCTTCTACTTCTTCTTTTATATGCTCGATGAGTCTTCTGATTCCTTTTTTTTTCTAGGATCACATAGCAGCCGTGATTGGAGGTATTTCCTTACGAGGCATATATATCTAAGAGTGAGACTCAAGGGTAACCTCATGAATCTAGCTTTAGAAGTGTGGCTAGATTCATTCTTAACTTGAAGAATTGGTTCCTCCAATTATCCTTGATTAGAGCTTCCGCAGATTGTCTTTTGATTTGCTCTCTATCCTTGATTAGCTCTCTTTCCTTTCTTGCGTGCTTGAGGATCTTTAGCAAGTTCGATTGATTGACTTTCCTTCCTTTTTCTTTGATTGATTGATTCTCTTTCCATTTGATGCAAAGTTTGAAATACATACCCGTTGGCTTTCTCTGATTTCCTCATAGGATTTTCTTTCCTTTTATTCATCAATGTCGTTGCGCGAATCTGCATAAAGTGAGATGTCATTAGTCAAGGCTCTTTTGATTATTAATCATTATTAAAATTTTAAACAAAATAAACTTTCCCTTTTTGATGATGGCAATAATCCAAAAAGATTTTAATTTAGGGGATACATCCCTTTACGAGTGTACTTCTGCTCCCCCTGGCTTTGAGCTCTGCTGTCCCTTGTTTGTTGTTCCCCATGACTTTGAGCTCTACTGTTCCTTGTTTGTTGTTCCCCCTGTCTTTGTATTTTGTTCTTCTCCCACTTTGACATCAATCAAAAAGAGCAAGAAGAGAACAATAACTAATAATAGTACTAGTTAAGCAGGCAAAAAATATATACATCTAGCAGTTATACCGGGAATAGTCGACTACATGCCCATCCAAACATAGCCAAAAGAGAAGTTTTAATATCCAACACACAAAAAAATAAAATAAAAAAAGATTGTTTAAGCAACCGAGACACTTAATTCCTTCCAAGGAAATACTTCAAGGTATTGTTCACTTTGGTATAGAAACTATCATATGAGGCATCAATCTCCTTAGTGACTTTGGTCAGCTTCTCAGTTACATCTTTCATAACTCAGATTCCTTGCCTCTTTGTGGCTTGGAGAGTGATCCTTAACCTAGCCACATATGTTCCAGTTTCCTTAGTTACTTCCCTGATCTTGTCCACCTTCTTGCATAGAGGTTAGCAATTCCTTGATACCTGTAATATTTTACTGTATTAGTAGCAACTGATCTGAGGAAAATGATTTGTTGGCTTCAGATTTAATCCCTCTAGTGCCCTGTTGAGGAGTGGATTCTGGTGCATTGTCTTTCTTGAACCATGTTCCTTCAACTAAGGTATATCCCATCATGGCAAAGGCAGTCTTGTCATATGTGTTGGAAATGGTTTTAAGGGTATAGAGAGACATATACCCTTTCATAATTTACAAGATGTTAGAGATTAGTAAACCATAAGACAAAATATTGGCAGAATATGAGACATCCCTGATGCTTTCAAGCATGTACCGAAGCAAACCAATGCTTTCCGTTCACAAGACAGTACATGAAAAACATATCTCGGAGAGACATGGTGCTAAGTGAACAAGTACGGGGTAGCAATAATGTGGGCTAGTACACGATGCTCAAATTTCAAATTTTTAGGACCAATGTCAGGGGGTTTTCAGACAACACACTTTTTGCTTCCTCAAACGACACTTCAAAATTATCAGGTCAAGAATGTTGCACAAATAAACTATACCCAGCAAATTTTGTTGCAAAGATTTTGTCAAACTGATAAGCATCAAGAATAATGCGAGTTCACAAACCATGGATTCTAAATCATCTTTATCATTCACAAACAGATTTTCATAAAACATACGCACATGCTTCTTATAGACAATATCACCAATAGTAGCAAATAGAGAGACAAGTTTTTGAGTTTAAAACAAAGAGATAACATCACAGTGAGAGTTTTTCATAGATTTCAAATTTACAGTGCGACCATAAGCAATTGGCTTCCCTTTGAAAGTGACAAACCTTGCCTTCTCTTCGGGACCATAGAAATTCATTTTGTCTTCAGGCCCAAACTCTATGCTTTCTGTTTTCCCTATCTTTTGAGATGATTGTTTGGGGATGGACTCCATTGGGCATTTTCCTACCCTCTTTTGGGCGACGAGAATATCTTCTTGAGAATCACTGGACTCATCCTCAAACAGTGGATGATCTGTGCTTTCTGAGGACTCTACATCCATATGATCATCAGTTTGATGGGTTTTCTTGAAGCGATCACTTCTTCTACTTATGGAGTAGGATGGAGAGGGTTTGGTTTTATCCATGATAAAGAGAGAGTATAGAGAGAGGATGTCTTTCGTTGAGATAGCGAGAGATATGATCGAGATATGAGAGGTTAAAAAGGGGTGAATGTACGCCTCGATTCTGGGAGAGAAGTGTGAAAGGCAACTGAAAAGTTGCCTTCTGCAAGCCTACCGTTAGTCTGGTCATAAATGCATGTACATGGTAATCAAGTGCTTAGAGATTTTTAGGGCGTAAATCACAAAGATCAATTATGGATTTTCTAAACTAGACAAATTTAGAGCAGTTAGATGGGAATCAAATAAACACCAATTTTGTCATGAAGGAAACAAAATCTTTCTTCAAGCAATGGTTTTTTAAAAATATCTGCTTACTCAATTTTCAGTATTGACAAATTCTAACACAATATCACCTTTAGCAACATGATCACATATAAAATGATGCTTAATCTCAAAATGTTTAGCCCTAAAATGATGCACATAATTTTTGTAAGGCAAATAGCACTAGTGTTATCACACATAATAGGAACACAATTAAGACGTAAATCATAGTCTAACAGTTGATGCATAATCCATAGAACCTGTGTGCATCAGTTGCTTATAGCTAAATATTCTGCTTCAATAGTAGATAGGATAACATAACTTTGTTTCTTGTTGTGCCAGGATATAAGAGATTTTCAAGTAATTGGCACGTCCCACTTATGCTTTTCCTGTCAATTTTATCATGTGCAAAGTCTACATCTGAAAAACCTTTGAGATCAAAGACATTTAAGCTTTCGTACCATAATCAATAGTCGACTGTCCCTATCGGATATCTGATAATACATTTAACTGCAGCCAAGTGGGATTCTTTGGGAGCTGACTGATATCTTTCACATTTGCAAACACCAGACATAATATCAGGTCGACTAGCCATAAGATAGAGTAGAGAACCAATCATACCTCAATACATTATTTCATCTACACTCTTACCATCTTTATCTTCATCTAGGGTGGTTGATGGACTCATAGGAGTCCTATGGCCTTAGCATTAGACATGCCAAACAAGCTCTTTTGTGTATTTTATTTGACTAATGAAAATCCCTTTATGTGCTTGCTTGAGTTGAAGCCCAAGGAAGAACGTTAATTCTCCCATCATACTCATTTCAAATTCACCTTTCATGATGTTTGAAAAGTCCTTGCGTAAAACAGGGTTAGTACTGCCAAAAATAATAACATCTACATAGATTTGTACTATTAAATTACCTTCAGCCGATCGTTTGATAAAGAGAGTAGTATCAATATTACCTCTGTTAAACCCATGTTTGACTAGGAATGAACTCAACCTTTCGTACCAAGCTCTAGGAGCTTGATTTAGACCGTACATGGCTTTGGATAATTTGTAGACATGATTTGTAAAGGATTCATTTACAAATCCTGGAGGTTACTTAACGAACACTTCCTTAAAGATGAAACCATTTAAGAAAGTTCTTTTCACATCCATCTGAAATAGTCTGAAACATTTGTGAGCAACATAGGCTAATAAGATACGAATAGATTCTAACCTTACAACATGGGCAAAAGTTTCCTCGCAATCAATTCCTTCTTGTTGTGAATAGACTTGAGCAACCATTATAGCTTTATTTTGGATCACTTGTCTAGACAAATTCAATTTGTTTCTGTACACCCATTTTGTGCCAACAATGGATGCATTTGAAGGTTTAGGAATGAGTTTCTATACTTTATTCTTCTCAAATTGATCAAGCTCTTCCTTCATTGCAGTTATCTAGATTTCATCCCCAAGGGCCTCATCCACCTTTTTTGGTTCGAACTGAGATATGAGGGTAATATTTGATGTCTGCTTTAGCGATCTCTTAGGTTTCATAACTTCCTGAGGATATCCAATGATGTACTTTTGTGGATATCCAGGCTCGTTTTTCCATTGATTTGGGATGACTAATACGGACTCCCTTTCAATAAGACTCGATTGTTCAACTGTAGAAGTTCCTAGTTATCTACGAGACTGTGAGTCGACTGATCCTACTGATCAGTCACCTTATCACGAGTGTTTTCACCTGTATTGATAGACTTTAGTACGATGGAAATCTCCTCATCTTCAAGAGGTTTTTCATTCACTAAGCAAGGGTTAGTGTCCATAAAAATAACATGTATAGATTCTTCAATAGAAAGAGTACGTTTATTAAAAACTCTATATGCTCCACTAGAGGGAGAGTATCCAAGAAAAATACCTTCATCGCTTTTGGGATCAAACTTACCAAGATTGTCTTTTCCATTATTGTGAATGAAACATTTGCAACCAAAAAGATGGAAATAACTGATATTGGGTCTTTTACCTTTCCATAGTTCATATAGAGTCTTTTTGAGAATAGGTCGAATTAAGCATCTGTTGATGATGTGACATGCTGTGCTTACAGCTTCTGCCCAGAAGTGGTGTGGAAGGGAGTTTTTCATAATCATAGTTCTTGCCATATCTTGCAAGGTTCTATTTTTGCGTTCTACCACTCTATTTTGTTGAGGTGATCTGGGAGATAAAAAATTGTGGGAGATCCCGTGATCACTACAGAAGTTTTCAAATACTTTGCTTTCGAATTCTTCTCTATGGTCACTTCTTATGGCAGATATGTAGTAACCTTTTTCCTGTTGTACCTTCTTGCAGAAGACTTCAAAATTCCTTAATGCTTCATCTTTTCGGCTCGAAAAAATAACTCAGGTAAATTGAGAAAAATTATCTACTATAACAAAGGCTATTTTATACCATCTATACTAGTAGTTCTAGTTCGACCAAAAAGGTCCATATGCAAGTTGAAGAGGTTTTGTAGTAGAAACTATGTTTGTAACCTTAAAAGAGGACCTAGTTTGTTTTCCTAATTGGCATGCATCACAGATTTGATCTTCTGAAAAATCTAGTTTTGGAAGAACTATGACAAGATCATGTTTGGGAAGTTTATAAATAGTATACATGCTAGCATGACCAAGTTTTCTAAGCCAAACCCAATGATCATCAATCATAAAAGCTAGGCAAATCTGATTTCCAAGACTGTCTGTATTACCAAGGGTGTAGACATTCCTATCTCTATTTTCAGAAACCCGATTCATCTTTAATAAACAAACCATGCCTTTTAAAACGAACCTCATTGTCATTGTTACATAGTTGATTAATATTGAGTAGGTTGTAGTCAAGTTCATCTACCAGGTATACTTCGTCTACATCACACGATGAGATGAGGGGGACTCTCCCAACTCCAATTACATTTCCTTTTGATTTGTCTCCAAAGGTGACTGATCCACCATCTAGTTTGGTGACAGTTTTGAACAGTTGTTTGTCACATGCCATATGTTTGGAACACGCGCTATCAAGCCATTTTCCTTTTAGATTCTTCTTGCGGTGTTCCTGCAACAACAAATTACTTATTTTTAGGTGCTCTGAATATTAGCTTGACTAGAAGACTTGGGTCGCCAGACCCATCTTCTGTTGTTCTTAAGCCTGCAATGGTTAGATGTATGACCAAGTTTTCTACAATAAAAACATGAGGGTTTATTGGAATTTTTAGAGACTTTTTCTCCTCTAATTCTAAACCTGCAATGGTTATAGGTGTGACCATTTTTGCCACAATGAGTGCATGCAGAGCAATTTTTGGTTCTAGGTGTAAAGTTACGAGGAGAAGACTGATTTGATCTTACTGAGCTATGACCGGTGGATATTCGCAATCCATTCAGTTGAAATTGAAGTTCATTAACTTCGTCTTGAAGTATATCTCTCTCAATTTCACAAATTTCTAATTTTAGAGCCCAGTCTTTCTTATCTCTTTGGATTTTACGAAGCCCATTTAGAACTTTCTCAATGTTTGCAAGAGTAATATCAATAAATTCTTGAAGTTCATGACAATCAGGACATGTAGGAAGACGTACCTCACTTGTTCTTTCGTCTGCCATGAGACCAAGCTCACATGAGTCTTCATCACTATCTTCTTTGATGGCCATGAAACACATGATGTCAATTTTCTCATGATCAGATTATTCTTCGTCACTCCAGGCTCCAAAGGATTTCTTATTTTAGAAATTTCTATTTAGTTTCTTTTTCAGCTCAGGTCATTTAGCTTGAATGTGCCCATGTTTTCCACATTCGTAGCATCTTCCGTCATTTTTGTCATTCTCATTATTCATCTTCCCTTTTCTGAAATTTGATTTACCTCTTTTGCTATTTCTATTTTTCCTCATCATTCTTGTTACAACTTTAGAGAGCATAGCTATATTCTCATCTTGTTCTCCTCTTCCTCCTTCTCCTTCTTCATTTTTTGATTTAGCTAAGGTTGCTTTGAATGCAACTATCTTCTTTTTTTCTTGTTGGACTTGCTTGTCCAAATGTGTTTTCTCAAATGCAATTAGATCACATCTGAGTTCATCATAGGACATTTTGTCAAGATCTTGACATTCTAGAGCAATAACTTTGGGTTGCCAAATTGTGGGGAGGCTTCTCAGAATTCTTTTGACTTGTTCTCCACTTCTTATTGTTCTACCAAAGAATTTCAAGTCTCCAAGAATTTTGTTGAATGTAGAGAACATTTCTTCCACTGATTCTACATCCTTCATTTGAAATAATTCATAATCTCGAACTAGGAGATTAATCCTTGTCTCTTTCATCTTATTAGTTCCTTCATATGTGACTTCTAACTTATCCCACATTTCCTTTGAAGTTTCACAGCTAGATATCTTTTCATATTCTTCTCCACTTATGGCATTGTACATCAGATGTTTTGCCTTGGCGTTCATTTGGATAGCTGATACTTGTTCTTCAGTGTATCCATCTTAATCAAGAGGATCATATATTTCTATGATTTCACCATATTTATCCTTCTTTGGAAGAATTAGAATTTGTTTTTTGATCACATGCCAAACCTTAATGTCATATGACATAGTGTAGGTCTTCATGCGCAATTTCCAATGAGAGAAATGCTAGCCATTGAAGTAAGGAGGCCGTACATGAGAAGTTCCTTCTTGAAATAGTTCTCCAACGATTGTGTTTGATGCCATGATCTTTTCCTCACTTGCTGTTAAGTAATATTCGTGAGTCCTTGCTCTGATACTAATTGAAAGTACAAGGGG
>AWOL01S0008173.1:41878-94802 GCA_000715115.1 Nicotiana otophora | reverse complement strand
GGGGGGGGGGGAGGGTTAATTGTAGTCGATTTTAAAACATAGTTGACTATAAGAGAAATTAGTCGACTAGACTTCATACATGAATTGGTTGCAGCAGAAATAAATTCTGCAAACAGAAAAGTATATGAGGCGCACAATTTTTATACTGGTTTAATATCGGTATGGTACCTACGTTCAGTTTCCTTGGGTCACAAGGGTTCTCTTAGATCTTCAGTAAGCTTTTACAACAGTGATGATTTTAGTAAGTTTACCACCAACGATATAATGTTTCTTTTGTGTTGACACACCTCTTGTTTTGTTTTCTAACTCTTCCTATATTTTGCGATACTTGTAGACTCAAGAGTACATTGTTTGTACTAAGAACTAAAAATGTGTAGAAATAGATGTGAAGTTGCGTGATCGTCTTTGCCCTTATACTTCTTCTTTTATACGCTCGATGAGTCTTTTGATTCCTTATTTTTCTGGGATCACATAGCAACAATGATTAGAGGTCTTTCCTTGTGAGGCATAAATATCTAAGAGTGATACCCAAGGGTAGCCTCATGAATCTATCTTGAGAAGTGTGGATAGATTCATTCTTAACTTGAAGAATTGGTTCCTCCAATTATCCTTGATTAGAGCTTCCGCAGATTGTCCTTATATTTGCTCTCTATCCTTGATTAACTCTCTTTCTTTTCTTGCATGCTTGAGGATATTTAGCAAGTTTGATTGAATGAATTTCCTTTCTTGTTCTTTAATTGATTGATTCTCTTTCCATTTGATGCAAAGTTCGAAATACATACCCATTGGCTTCCTCTGCTTTCCTCATAGGATTTTCTTCCTTTCATTCCCCGATGCTGTTGCGAATCTGCACAAAGTGAGATGTCGTTAGTCAATGCTCTTTTTATTATTGATCATTATTAAAATTCTAAACTTAACATAAGTATTACCTAATCAGTTTTCATGCAAGCTAGTGCATTTCGAAAATGTAAACCGGAATGTTAAAATATGCACCTTGAGTTGTCTCAATCGAGGACAAGTAAAAGACTCCTCGGAAGTTCAATTTGAGTATTCAAAAAAGATAATAAGTATCTGGTAAACTTACAAGTATCCCAAAAACGTATAAGTATACGAATAAGGAGGATAACAGATCATCAGATTTTGAAATATCTAGGATTTGACACTAACTCGATATTTACAAGATCCAATATTAAATGATCCGTTATTTAAATGGCGGGAATGAATCATAATGAGAACATGATTCACGAAAATGACTACTCAGATTAGGCACTATAAATAATAATATTTGGTCACTTTGGCAAGGGATCCGAATCACTATCGATACAAAAAACAAAAAATAAAAATCTATTGTTCTTAGCAATTTACTCTCTTTTGTCTTGGCAATTGTTCAATCAAGATTTGTTCAGACAAGCTGCTGGAGCTATATTCATGTAACGACCAGATCATTCGTTTTATTTGTTAGATTTCTATTCCTCTATTTAGGACTCCTCGTATGCGATTTTTCTATTTTTTGACTTGTGGGGACGGTTGGTTTGATTTTAGAAGGGTTCGGGTTGAATCCGGAACACTTAGTTCCATTAGTGGCCTAAGGTGGCCCAGTTTGACTTGAGTCAACACTTGAAGTAAACGACATCGAAATCGGGATTGGAAAGTTTCAATAGGTTCGTATGTTGATTTTGGAGTTGGGGGTATGTTCAGATCGAGTTTTAGGCAGCCTGAGAGCGTTTTAGCGCTTATTGTTAGAAATTGATATCTTGAATATTTTAGAGTTTTCTAAGTTTGATTTGAGGTAGATTTTGATATTATCAATGTCTGATTGAGATTCCGAGCCTTAAAATAGGTTTGTATAGTGATTGGCGAATTGTGTGTAAAATTTGGCATCATTCTAAGTTGTTAAGTATGATTAATCGCGTTCGGAGTTAGTTGGAGGAAGGTTGAAGTTTAGAAGTTGATTTATTTTGTTTTGAGGTGCGATGCTTAGTTACGATGTTATTTTATGTATTTTGAGACTTTGAGTAGGTCCATAGTATGTTTATGAATTTGTTGGTACATTTGGACGGGGTTCCGGGTGGCTCAGATTAGTTTCACACAACCCAGAGCAAGGTTGAAGTTGGTAGATTTTGCTGGTATGCTGGTATTGCTTTGCGATCGTGAAAGGTGCTCCGTGATCACAAAGAAGTATATTGAAGGGGGCACTAGTTTGTTCTTCGTAAATGCGAGGAAGGCCATACGAACACGATGGAGGACCTGGCTCCTTTCGCAAACGCGGAGCTACCTTCGCGAAAGCGAAGAAGGCAGATGCAGGAGAGCTGGAAGGCGTTTGGCCTTTGCAAACGCGGCAGGGTGACCACGAACACAAAAGGCCGGGGTTGGAGACATCATGAATGCGACCGGGGGGTCGCAAACGCGAAGTGTTGGGTAGGGACAGTTTGGTCTTCGTGTTCGCGAGGCATTTTCCACGGTAAGAAATCCCAAGACATAATGTGTTTTGATTTGGGACTTAGGCTTATTTCTCTCACTTTTCACTTGGCTTGGGCGATTTTTGAGCTCTTTGGAGGGAGGATCTTCATCTAAGATCATAAGGTAAGTGATTTCTATCAATTATGAGTTACATACACAGATTAGGTGTAGATTTTAACATGGAAATTTATAGAGTTTTAGAATTTTGGTGAAAAACTTAGAAATTGGTAAAATGATATTTGACCACAATATTGATCATGGAATTGGGTATAAGTTATATATTTGGGTTTGTAACACCATGAGTAACATTTATCTTCGAAATTTTCCAGAATCCGGCCACGTGTGCATGAAGTTGACTGTTGTTGACTTTTTGAGTGGGGTTGGAAAATTATTCCAATAGTTAAATTATGAGCTTTTGAGTGTATATTGATTGGTTTGTATGACCGTTGACTAGTTTCGAGTTGCACGACATCGATTTGAGGCGACTAGTGTGGTTTGAGAGCCAAATAGTGGGCTTGGAAGAAAGATAACTCTCTTGCCTAATCTTGTAAGAGGAAATTATCCCTGTAGGTATTTTTATTGTTGTGCGCTACTTGGTATGAGTGCTACGTATGTACGTGGTAATGAGAGTTCGTTCATAGCTAGATTCATGTTTATGTTCGGGTAGACTTATATCTACACCATGCCTTAACTATACTATTTGAAATAAACTTGTTTGTTTGATTACTTGCATTTATAACCGAGATTGAGACTAGAATAATATATTGTCCGAGACTCTTACTTTGGATTTTGTAAAATATTTGACGAACGGTAGTTCCATTTCTTCTTGACTCGTACATATCATCGCAAGTGAGAGAGTTTATTTATTCTTATGTAATCGGGCCGTTCGTTTCGGCAGTATTATAAATTACTCTTATGAGATCATGCATTTGTCTTGCCAGTATTGTAAATTAGCCTTATGGTATCGGGTCGTTCGCCTCGACGATATTGTGTAACAATACTCTTATGTGATCGGGCTGCTCGCCTCGGCAGACTCGATCGTAATACTTGAGACTTGACTTTGTGTTGATATTGGTTGATCTTGTACCTTCGCGATAGGTTATTGTAACGACCTAGTCGGTCATTTTGAGAATATTATCCCCGATCCCCTATTTATTGCTCCCTCTATTTAATTTTGTGGTTACGTGACTTGCGGGGATGCCTGGTGTCGGGTTCGGGAGAGTTTTAGAGTGAACCCTAAAATGGAAGTTTAAGTCGTAGGAGTTGACCGTAGTTTGATTTTAGTGAAGATGAATCCAAAATGGAGTTTGGATATTCCAATAGCTCCGTATGGTGATTTTGGTCTTAGGAGTGTATCCGGACGTTGATTTGGAGGATCATTGGTCATTTCGGCGTAAATTGGCGAAAGTTGGATGATTTTGGAAAGTTTGACTGGGAGTGGACCTTTTGATATTGGGGTCAGATCCCAATTTTGGAAGTTGGAATAGATCCGTAATATCATTTAGGACTTGTGTGCACAATTTGAAGTCAATCAGACATGATTTGATAGGTTTTGGCATCGAATGTGGAAGTTAGAAGTTCAAAAGTTCATTAGGCTTGAATTGATACGCAATTCATGGTTTTAGTATTGGTTGATGTGATTTGAAGGCTCGACTAAGTTCGTATGATATTTTAGGACTTGTTGGTATAATTGGTTGAGGTCCCGGGGGCCTCGGGTGTGATTCAGATCATATTCAGCGCATTTCAGAACTTGGGATATAGCTGATTTTGCTGGTGCTAGTGTTCTTTAATGCGATTGCGAGAGTGGGACCGCATTCGCGAAGTGTTAATGTTGGCAGCTGGTGTTTTGTGCTGCGCGTTCGTGAGACTGAGTTTGCGATCGCGTAAGTTGGTGTAGCAGTGAATCGCGAACGTGTGGGTAAGATCGCGTTCGTGTAGAGGAAAGAGACGGCTGGGGATTCACACGCGATTGTTCATCGCGATTGCATAGGTATGAAGGATCAGTGCACCGTGTTCGTGTGTATTTTTCTGCGTTCATGTAAGAGGATTTTTGGGGTATCTTAGCCATGCGCTTCGCGAACACGAGGTAATTTCCGCGTTCGCGAAGAAGGAATATCTGGGCAATAGGTTTAAGTTTCAAAATCAAGGGTTTATGTCATTTTTCACCATTTGTACTTGAGAGCTCGGATTGAGGCGATATTTTGAAGGATTTTCAGAAGGATTGTTGGGGTAAGAGTTCTTAACTCATTTTTGATTAAATTCCCTTAATCTATCATTGATTTTATCATTTAATTAGGGATTTGAGTTGAAACATTGGGAAAAATTGGAGGAAACTTCTTAGGCCAAATTTTATGGATTTGAACGAGATTTTGGTATAGGAGTTTTTTAATTTTTGTATGGTTGAACTCGATATCGAATGTGTGTTCGGTTTTTGTAATTTTGGTCGGGTTCCGAGACACGGGACTGGGTTGACTTTTGGGACGTTTTTCCAATTTTCTGCTAAAATCATAATTTCATTATTTAAATTAGTTTTCTAAAGTTATATTTATAGTATGTAATTAATTTTGGCTAGATTTGAGCCGTTCGGAGTCGAAAAATCGAGGAAAAGTCCTTCTAATTGATTGATTGTTTGAGCGTGGTTTGAGGTAAATGACTTGTCTAACATTGTGTGGGGAGCAATTTCCCTTAGGATTTGGGACTGTGGTGATAACTTGTGATATGTGAAGTCCGTGTACACAAGGTGAGGAGTACGTTCATAGGCTAAATGTTAAAAAATTCAATTTTAGCTAAGTAGTTTCCTTTTATGCCTTAATTGAGTTACTTTAGCATGTATGTCACGCCCCGAACCTGGGGGCGAGACCGGCACCCGGTGCCTCACTTAACCTAGCGTACCAACTTGCGACAGAGGGACTATGAATATACAATGTCATAGTTTGGCCATGGGGCCACATTGCAAGACATGTTGCGAAGCAAAATATAAAACTAAACGGAAACTAGCTTTGACTAAACATCAATATAAAGCTGGGCCGACAATGCCGTCATAACTACTACAACTAACAAACCAACAAAATATACATACAAAGCCTACAAGCCCAACATACTGCACTAACTGACATGATATGTCTACAAGCCTCTACCGATGAATGTACTGTGATCGGAACAGGGCACCGACCTACCCATAACATATATACATATATACACAATATATACACAAAACCTTAGACCCGACAAATCCGAAGGTCGTGGAGCTTACCGATCAAGCTGAACTCGGGCAACACCTAATGAGGGAGTCTATCCATCTGTCTATCTGAACCTGCATGTATGATATGCAGCGTCCCCAAAAAAGGGACGTCAGTACGAAATAATGTACTGAGTATATAAGGCAATAAAATAAATGAAAGCTAAAACTGAACTGATAATATAATAACTGAAAGTAACTGGGAGTCAAAGATGATCTGGAGGTATACTTACCTGCTGATACTGACCCAACTCTCTCAATATAGTAAGTAAAATAAATGTCCGACCCTATAAGGCTCGGTACGTGTAACTGCTCGGCCATAGTAGACTCGCTCATAGGCGCTTGGCCATACTAGTCTAGGTATCTCAGCCATTCTGGGCTCGCTCACAGGCGCTCAACCACACTTGGCTCGATATATAACTTACCATCTGATCAGAGGTTTCCCAATAGAGGTCTGCCCACCGATTATAGCTCGGTGGTAGTGAAAATACCGTAACACTATATATATATATATACACACTCTCTGCTCTCTTGACTGAAAGAAGACAATACTTAACTGAATATAAAGTCTCTATAAGGGATAATTCTTTAACTTATGAGAATAAGATAATGTACATAAGTTCAGGAATACAGACTTCTCTTTATGTCTCGTCATCAAACTCATGTAATTATGGGATCATACCGAAATGAAGGAAAGGTTTATCCTTAACATACCTTATCACAATCATTCCAATAAACAAGTTGAACTCGCATCTTTGCACCTTAATCTACAACAATGATAATAATACTATTATTAAGTTGCGAAAGGTACAACTATCGTACAACGAACGACAAGCTTATTTTGAATTAAAACGGGCAGCATCTCCCCTATAATCCTTACTTCCTCCAAATTCAATATAACACCAACAACAAAATAATATCAACATATACATTATTTTCCAATCTTATATACACCACAAAATACTACAAAATAGCCCAATATACCCCAATCTCTTCATACACAAAACAACCACCGTAGTAGTGTCAAACAACCCGAAAATGTTATGACGAATGACCAGACCACCACCATGTATTTATGTGGTGTTTCTACACACCCTTCCTCCTCCAAAACACCCTAAAACTGTAGTAAAATACGCAATCCAACAGCAACAGAAAACAGTCCACAAAACAGTCTGCTACAAGTGAATAACTCGAACTCACGGCTTCCTATCGCCGTCCCGTGAGTTCTTACAATTATAGAACTACTTTCCATACATCTCCAGAAGAAAAATTTGATAAAAGAGAGCGGTAAACGTATCTTATTTGTTTAATAACTCAGCTCCTATCTTGGTTCTTCAAACTCTAGGTTTTACCTCCAACTAGAACTTAAAAAGGAGAGAAATTCAATTAGGGTTTATGTGTAATTGGTTGGGAGGATGTTTGCAAAGGTTTAGGTATTGTTATTGTTCCCTATTATCAGTGTATTATATGAATGAAATAGGCCTTTAAAATGTCTCTTTGGATGACCCGAACTGGCCCATTTTCGAAC
Source organism: Nicotiana otophora (assembly GCA_000715115.1). Lineage (NCBI taxonomy): Eukaryota > Viridiplantae > Streptophyta > Magnoliopsida > Solanales > Solanaceae > Nicotiana > Nicotiana otophora. The sequence continues at coordinate 87,576 of AWOL01S0008173.1, read as the reverse complement.
TCTCATTTAAGCAAGTAGGTGACACACCTACTTGTCACCTAGCAACTTGCGCAGTCTCGCAAAAATGCATATATCTTTCTACTCTGATGTTGTATTGACAAACAGGTTAATTAGTTAGAAAATAGACTCATATATATTCAATTTGATGGATGGAACACCCAGTAACTCAAAGTATATTGTGAGATAATCGCAGTTACATTTGACTCAAATTTCAGTAAAACTTATGAACGTAACTTGTGATGACTTTCATCGACTTTTGTTCCACAACTTGCTTGACTTCAAAATATAACACACGACTAACATAACTCATAATATAACCTCCTTATCATGTTAAGCACCCTAGTCTCACCCCAAAAGTACATGTTATAACATTCCCAACTTGTCAACTTTCGACGAAACATTATTTTCTTCAATTCCTCTAGCTTCCGAACCTTCCAACTCTCTTTGTACTTGTTGTTCATGATTTTAAAATTTGTATCCTTTGAATTAACATGATTAACTTAATTTATATACTTTCAAAGATTATCTCATTTTTTTCCCTACATTAGTTTTCTTACGATGCACTTTTACGTACGAAAATATAGGGTGTAACATCATGCCCCCCTTGCGAACATTCGTCCTCGAATGTTTACTCTTAGATACTTTGGAAATGTTTTGACAGAGTCTCCTCCGTACACTAGACTAAAACCAACCTGCACGCAACCAAAAAATATACAATACATGCCACACATGGCCAATGGCGATAAATAGCAACACTTGGCCTCACACGGCCGTCAATCATAAATACTGAAAGCCAAAAATAAGAGCTTACCTGATGACCTACTAGCCTGAATAGAGCTATGCTAATGTATCCCATCTCAAGCCATATCTTCAGTTTGAAATATGTGGGGGTATTTAGACTTCATTTCTTCCTCCGCTTCCCACGTCATCTCTTCCATATGTAAACTGGGCCCCACAGTCAGATATAATAGATACTGGTACTCCGTATAGCTGCACTATCTCCTTAATATATAACTTCACATAATCTTTGGCTGTATATATAGATCTGACTGGTAGGAAATTGGCCGATTTCGTGTGCCTATCGACTATCACCCATATAGAATCAAACTTACGTTTTGAACGAGACAAACATGTGATGAAGTCCATGTTTATCGCCTCCTATTTCCGTGTCGAGATCTCTATAGTCTGCATTAGCCCTCCGAGCTTCTGGTGCTCTACCTTCACCTGCTGGCAACTAGGACAGTAGGCGACAAACTCAGCAATGTTCTTCTTCATATCGTTCCACCAGTACACATCCTTAATGTTATGATACATCTTCATCGACCCAGGATGAGTGAAGTGCCACGAATAATGTGCCTCTGACATAATCCTGTCCCGTAACCCTGCTACATCAGGAGCACACAAATGACCCCTATATCTGAGAACCTCATCTCCCTTGCTACGAAACTCGCTCTCTCAACTCAACCAACTCTGGGTACGCGTACTACCTTTCCTTGACTTCAGCTATGAGAGATGATTTTACAGTGTTTTGGAGTACAACTCCACCACAATCAGAATCTACTAATCGAACCCCCAAACAAGCCAATTGATGAATCTCTCTAGCTAATTATCTTTTCTCAGCCTCTACATGTGCTAAGCTATCCATAGATCGACGACTTAAGGCATCTGCTACAATATTAGCTTTCCCCGAATGGTAGTAAATGTTAACATCGTAATCTTTCATTAACTCTAGCCATCGCCACTGTCACAAATTCAACTCTTTTTGCTTGAAGATATATTGCAGGCTTTTATGATCTGTAAATACATCAACATGAACACCATATAAATAATGCCGCCATATCTTCAGTGCATGGACAACCGTAGATAACTCGAGGTCGTGGGTCGGATAATTCCTCTCGTGCTTCCTCAACTACTTTGAAGCATACGCAATTACCTTCCCATGTTTTATCAGGACACATCCTAACCCGACATATGAGGCATCATAATACACGGCATAACCCTCTGGACCCTCTAGAAGTGTTAGAACTGGCGCTGAGGTCAACGTATTCTTAAGCTCTTGGAAACTCCGCTCGCAAGTCTCTGTCCACTGAAACTTAGCTACTTTCTGAGTCAGCTTCGTCAATGGTGCCGAAAGGGAAGAAAAACCCTCTACGAACCTCCGGTAGTATCCTGCTAAGCCTAGAAAACTACGAACCTCTATCGGAGTGGTAGGTTTTGGCCAGGATTTCACGGCCTCAATCTTCTGAGTGTCTACCTTTATACCTTCATCGGATACAATATGCCCCAAAATGCTACAGACTTCAACCAGAACTCACATTTAGAAAACTTATCATACAACTTACGATCACGGGGGGTTTGGAGTATCGCTCGTAGGTGGTCCTCATGCTCCTCTTCTGAACGTGAATAAACTAGAATATCATCAATAAATACTATCACGAACAGATCTAAAAATGGCCGGAATATGCTATTCATCAAGTCCATAAATATGGTGGGTGCATTCGTCAACCCGAAGGATATGACAAGGAACTCGAAGAGGCCATATCTGGTTCTGAAGGCTGTCTTCGAAATATATTTCGCTCGAACACTGACCTGGTGGTACCCCGACCTCAAATCTATCTTTGAAAAGCATCTAGCCCCCTGCAACTGATCAAACAAGTCATCGATCCTTGGAAATGGATACTTATTCTTACTAGTTACCTTGGTTAGCTACCTATAATCAATACACATCCTCAGCGTGCCGTCTTTCTTCCGCAAAAACAGTATTGGTGCACCCCAAGGTGAGGTACTGGGTCTGATGAAACCTTTCTACAGCAAATCTTTTAACTGCTCCTTCAACTCCTTCAATTCGGCATGCGCCAATCTATACGGAAGGATAGATATTGGTTGAGTTCCCGTAAGTAAATCGATGCTAAAATCAATCTCTAACTCTGGAGGAATACCTGGAAGCTCATCTAGAAACACATCTGCGCACTCTTTGACTATTGGAATTGACTGAAGTGTAGGTATCTCAACATCTGCATCTCTAACTCGCACAATATGATAAATGCACCCTTTTCCGATCATTTTCCTCGCCTTCAGATAGTAAATAAACCTACCTCTGGTGTCACTGTATTACCTACCCATTCAAGGACTGGCTCACCAGTAAAATGAAATATGGCTGCCTTTGCTCGACAATCAACTGTGGCATAGCAAGATGCCAACCAGTCCATGCCCATGATAGCAGCAAAATCCATCATCTCTAGCTCAACTAGGTCAGCTGAGGTCCGATGACTACAAACTGTCATTGTACAACCTCGGTAAACCCGTCTAGCAATAATCGGTTCTCCGATCAGTTTAGATACCGCAAAAGATCACTTAGTATTTCAGGCACTACACCAAACTTCCCCGTGACAAATGGGGTAATATACGATAAAGTAGTTCTTAGATCTATTAAAGCGTAAGCACCATGAGAGAATATGGTCAATATACCTGTCACAATGTCTAGTGTAGACTCCTAGTCTTGTCGACCTACTAAATTATAGATACGGTTCTGATTATCACCCGAACTGGAGCCTCTACCTTTGCCTCGACCTCTACCAGCTGAAGACTGAGACTCACACCCTGAAGGATGCACGAACATAGATGATCCTGTTGCTTAACTCTCTGGTTGTGCCATACCCCCAGAATCTCTATTTTGGCAATCTCGCATCATATGCCCTGGACGCCCACATGTATAACAAGCATCAGAACCTTCTCGGAGTGTCCTCTACCACAGATGTCACACCGCAGCAGAAATTACCATATCTGCCCTGAACCTCGTTGTCGCTGCAAACCCGGATGCCCGTGAGCTCTCACTTGGTCCTGACTGAGTATAGCGGTCATACCTGTAACCCTGTAACTGAGGTAGAGGAGGCCTAGAGGGCCATCAGAAGTACTGGGGCCTATAACTACCCTGAGACTGCTCTTGAGACCTGGAATATGTCATCATTTTACGCTTTCCTTGCTTAGTCCTCTATGTACCCTGCTGCCGACGCCTACCCCTTTCTAAATTCTGGGCGAATGCCTGAATCCAGGAGATATCCATACTATCCTGCAATGCAGCGGTGACACATGCCTCGGTCAGCTCTGGGGCCAACCCTGCTATAAATCTGTGGATCCTATCCCACATAGGAGCAACTATAGATGGTGCATATCTGGCCAATGAGTCAAAACATATACTATACTCTCGAACACTCATATTACCCTGCTTGAGGGCTAGAAACTGAATGACTCGAGCCTGTCGGATCTTCCGTGGTAAGTATTGGTCAAGGAAGTCATCTAAAAAATTCTCCCAAATAGCTGGAGGTGCATCACATCCTCTGGACCTCTCCCATCCCTCGTACCAAAGGATGGCTATATCTCGGAGTCGAAAAGCTACTAGCTCAATTGCCTCTTTTTCTGTGGAATGCATAACCCAAAAGATCCTGTGAGGCTGATCTATGAAATCATGCGGGTCCTCTCTCTCATCTGTCCCCGTGAACTTTAGGGGACTCAAAGAAATAAACTCTCGGACCCTTGAACTCCCAAACGCCTTAGAATATCCTACAATAGTTGATGCCCTAGCCCGTTGTTGGGTAGCTACCAACTGTGTCAAAAAATGCACTGCACTCCTCAAGTACTGATCTGATGGAAGTGGAGGGGGAACTGGAGGTGCGATATTCCTAGGAATCTCCTCAGGTGGTGGAGGAGCCGGTAATGGCTGAGTAGGGGTCTCGCCCTAGGCCTCAGACTGGGCCCCATCTATTGGGGGTACCCTTCTGATCCCCTCACATGCTGCTGTGTCTCTCATTTGGCTTTCCGTGGTCTTCCCAGTCACCGTCATCTGTGTATGCAAACACCAACACGTAAGGTTAACTGAAATTTCCTATAACTCTATTCTAAAGCACGATTTAGAGTTGAAAGAAGGGTAACCAACTCCTAAATGCCCTGTAGTTCCCTGCTTATATAATGTGGTGCACAACACATCTATAACAAGACCCTACTAGATACGGCTTGTAAACTCCCTAGGACAGCACTGCTCTGATACCAAGTTTGTCACGCCCCGAACCTAGGGGCGAGACCGGCACCCGATGCCTCACTTAACCTAGCGTACCAACTTGCGACTGAGGGACTCTGAACAAACAATGTCATACTTTGGCCATAGGTCCACATTGCAAGACAAGTTGCGAAGCAAAATATAAAACTGAACGGAAAATAGCTTTGACTAAACATCAATATAAAACTGGGCCGACAAGGCCATCGTAACTACTACAACTGACAAACCAACAAAATATACATACAAAGCCTACAAGCCCAACAGACTGCACTAACTGACAGGATATGTTTACAAGCCTCTACTGATGGATGTACTGTGATCGGAATAGGGCCCTGACCTACCCATAACATATATACATATATACATAATATGTACAGAAAACCCTAAACCCGACAACTTCGAAGTACGTGGAGCTTACCGATCAAGCTAAACTGGGGCAACACCTACTGAAGGTGTCTATCCGTCTGTCTATCTGAACCTCACGCATGAAATAAAGTGTCCCCAAGAAAGGGACGTCAGTACAAAATAATGTACCGCGTATGTAAGGCAATAAAATAACTGAAAGCTAAAACTGAACTGATAATATAATAACTAAAAGTACCTGGGAGTCAAATATGATCTGGAGGTATACTTACCTACTGATACTAACTCAACTCTCTCAATATAGTAAGTAAAATAAATGTCCGGCCTTATAAGGCTGGGTACGTGTAACTGATCGGCCATAGTAGGCTCGCTCATAGGCACTCGGCCATACTAGGCTAGGTATCTCAACTATTCTGGGCTCGCTCATAGGCGCTCAGCCATAGTAGACTTGATATATAACTTACCATCTGATCAAAGGCTTGATATATAACTTATCATCGGTGGTGGTGAAAATACTGTAATACTGTATATATATATATAGACTCTCTGCTCTCTTGACTTAAAGAATACAATACTTAACTGAATATAAAGTCCTGATAAGGAAGAATACTTTAACTTATGAGAATAGGATAATGTACATAAGTTCAGGAATAAGAACTTGTCTTTATGTCTCGTTATCAAACTCATGTAGTTACGAGATCATACCAAAATGAAGGAAAGGTTTAGCCTTAACATACCTTATCACAATCTTTCCAATCACCAAGTTGAACTTGCATATTTGCACCTTAATATACAATAACGATAATAATACTATCATTAAGTTACGAAAGATTCAACTATTGTACAACGAATGACATGCTTATTTTATATTAAAACGGGCAACATCTCCCCTATAATCCTTACTTCCTCCAAATTGAAGATAACACCAACAACACAATAATATCAACATATATACATTATTTTCCAATCTTATATACACCACAAAATATTACAAAATAGCCCAACACACCCCAATCTCTCCATACACAAAACGGCCACTGTAGTAGTGTCAAATAACCCGAAAATGTTATGACGAATGACCAGACCACCACCCTGTATTTATGTGGTGCTTCTCCACACCTTTCCTCATCCAAAACTCCCTAAAACTGTAGTAAAACATGCAATCCAATAGCAACACAAAACAGTCTGCTACAAGTGAATAACTCGAACTCACGGCTTCCTATCGCCGTCCCGTGAGTTCCTACAATTATAGAACGACTTTCCATACATCTCCAGAAGAAAAATTTGATAAAAGAGAGTGGTAAACTTATCTTATTTGTTGAATAACTTAGCTCCTATCTTGGTTCTTCAATTCTAGGTTTTACCTCCAACTAGAACTTAAAAAGGAGAGAAATTCAATTAGGGTTTATGTGTAATTGTTTGGGAGGATGTTTGCAAAGGTTTAGGTATTGTTATTTTTCTCTATTATCAGTTTATTATATGAAGGAAATAGGCCTTTAAAATGTCTCTTTGGATGACCCGAACTGGCCCATTTTCGGACTCTCATTTAAGCAAGTAGGTGATACACCTACTTGTCACCTAGCAGCTTGCGCAGTCTCGCAAAAATGCATATATCTTTCTACTCTGATGTCGTATTAACAAACGGGTTAATTAGTTAGAAAATAGACTCATATATATTCAATTTGATGGATGGAACACCCAGAAACTCAAAGTATATTGTGAGATAATCGCAGTTACATTTGACTCAAATTTCAGTAAAACTTATGAACGTAACTTGTGATGACTTTCATCGACTTTTGTTCCACAACTCGCTTGACTTCAAAACATAACACATGACTAACATAACTCATAATATAACCTCCTTATCATGCTAAGAACCCTAGTCTTACCCCAAAAGTACATGTTATAACATTTCCAACTTGTCGACTTTCGACGAAATATTATTTTCTTCAATTCCTCTAGCTTCCGAACCTTCCAACTCTCTTTGTACTTGTTGTTCATGATTTTCAAATTTGTATCCTCCGAATTAACATGATTAACTTACTTTATATACTTTCAAAGATGATCTCATTTTTTTTCCTACATTAGTTTGCTTACGACGCACTTTTATGTACGAAAATATAGGGTGTAATAATGTATAGTTATCATGTTTACACTAATTTTACATGTCTACTTGTCTTATTTTTTATTTGCAACTTGTACTACATGTCTAGTTGAATTACTTGCTTTTCTTGATTTAGTATTCATTAATTAACGGTGGAATTCTTTAATTCTTGAAATATCTTGCTGTTGAGTTTGGTGTTGTGTTGCAAAGGCCGTGGTTTTCTAGTGAGGCAAGGTGTAAGTTGTGAAACTTCATGTTAATTAGCTGTTATGTTTGGCTTCGTGTTATTGTTGAGGTGATTGTTTTGATTGTTTGCACGAGGTTTCTGCCGTGCTGTTGTTATTGTTGCACGAGGTTTCTGTCGTGCGGTTTTTATTATTGCACGAGGTTTCTGCCGTGCCATTGTGATTATTAATACGCATGCGGTGGTACAAGGCTTGGGTGTTGAAACGCATGCGGTGATATAAGGTGGCCTTGATACGTGTGGCTAGTAGGAAAAATACTAAAAGCCATGCAGTGTGATAAGGTATGCTATAACACGAGGTGCTATTTCGGGAAAATGATTTTCAAAACAAAATGTAAAGGCTCCCGCTGTGATATAAGGATAGTCTGTGAGTTATTTTATATTTGGGACTACTAGGCGGTACCTCGAAAGTGCCCCTGTTGATCTTTTCTCTTTGCTGTATTGGTTGTTGTTGTTTTCCTTAACCGGTAAGATTCTTGTTTCCTTTCGTGTTGTATTTGCTTTCTTTGACTCTGTGTCGTTATTTCCGTAAATTTTTTATTGTTTCACTTCCTTGTCATTCTTATTATATTATTATATCTTCTGCCTTGTTCTTATTATCTCCAGCAGGGCATTGACCTGACCTCGTCACTACTCTACTGAGGTTAGGCGTGGCACTTACTGGGTATCGTTATGGTGTACTCATACTACACCTTTGCACATGTTTTGTGCAGATCCAGATACATCTTATTAGCCTCGGTATTAGAGAGTTGCATTGCTGCTTGGAGACTTTAAGGTACACCTACCCGCGTCCGTATGCCTCGGAGTCCCCTTCTATCCCGTATTTTCCTTGTTTCTCTATGTTTTCTTGATAGAGAGATGTATAGGATTGTGTAACATTGTATCTAGAGCTTGTGATTTATATCTTACCGAGTTTTGGGAGTTGTATATACATTGAGTTACAGTTTCATTTTATATAGTTGATGCTTTGAGATTTTTAGTTGTTAATCCAATCATTCCGCATGTTTGTTAGGGTTACCTAGTCTTAGAGACTAGGTGCCGTTACGACATCTTAAAGAGGGAAAATATGGAATGACAATTATGATATTTAGTTATTTAATAATTATTCTTGTTTGAGAATTTTACTATTGATATTTATGGTTATCGTTGCTACTTGTTGTGCTTCCTTTCTGTCTTTTTTATGTACATTATTATTTGACCACTAGTAAGTGCCGATGCCGACCCCTAGTCAGTACTTCTTTAATTTTAGACTAGATACTTACTGGGTATGCGTTGATTTATGTACTCATATTACACTTATGCACCAATTGTGCAGGTACTGAGGTAGATACTTCAGGTGGTCATTTGGGCGCGTAAACACAATATCCGGAGACTTAGTGGTGAGTTGCTCTCCATGCTTCAATCTTCAGCAACCGGATTCTCTTTCTTGTTATGTTTATGATTTCTATTTATTTTATAGTAGACAGTTGCTATAGTGATTTTGTATATTCTATTAGGTTGCTCATACACTTGTGACATCGGGTTTTGGAGGTTTCTAGTGGATGCTCACAGTTGTATCTAATGTTATTATTATTATGACTTCGCTTTATGTTTTATTCATACTATGTGACTTAATAAGGAAGAACACATGTTTTCATAGTTTCTAAATGTACTCAATATAATTTCCAGTTTTTAAAAGTAAAAAAAATGGATAATTAAGTTGGAGGTTTACCGTTGGCTTGCCTAATGATACCGTTGGGGTGCCATCACGGTCTATGGTGAGAATTGAATCGTGACAATTATTCAAGTATCATCGAGTAATAAATATTTCTTTTACTCTTATAATAAATATTTTTCTTACTCTAACTTATACTTTCATTATTTAATTTTATATTTGTCTCAATCGCTCAGCTATTTTTGAGTTGAATTAATTGCTTGTGGCTTACTTTTGTAAATTTAATTGATTTATCCTAAAAAGCAAATTTTAGGTTAAATAGTTTGATGCCCACCGTGGGGACTAAGCAATTTTATTATTCAAATGAATATTAACAATCTTTATTAATTTGTATATGTTATCCGCTTAAACTTTCAATATGGCTGGAGACATTCCAATCAATATAAATGAGAACAATCAAATTGGAGATGGTTCCACCGGGCATAATCTCTGTTTTAAAAGGCGTTTCGGGGCGAGCCCCGGGGCGAGGCGTACCAAAAATGGCCCGGAGTGATGGTGTGGGGCGCAAGTCTCAAGAGGCGTACGCCCCGCAATTTGGAGAGTACGACCGGGTGTTCGGGGCATACGCCCCGCAATTTGGGGCGTACGCCCGGGTGTTCGGGGCATACGCCCGGGCGTTCGGGGCGCGTTTTTTTAGTAAGGAGTAAGCCCCAGAGATATTTTTAAATTAAAACAAAATTTGTTGAATTATTCCTTCATATAATACCCAAATTCTCAAAAAGTCAGTTTGGTAATTACTCAAAGGTTTAAAAAGGAACTCAAAAGCATTAAATGTGAAAGTAAAGACCTTTTTTATTGATTTAAGCCCTAATTCATGGTTTTCCCAATTTTTTATTTTGTCCGCTAGTATGCTAATATCTCCCAAACACAACGAATATTTAATTTGTTTTACAAATACAAAGAGAACTACATTTTGCTTCATAGCAGCAAATTCAAAGTTCAAATTGCAGGTTAATCATCCTTTTTGTTCATCCATATAGAAAACTTTATTCTTTTAGACTCAAATTACGTGTGCTTGTAAGTAACGTATAATAGATTGTTTTGATTAGTTGTTTGTGGGGATGGAGCACACATATATATAGTTTTCTTCAATTGTTATACAATTTTACCTGTTTATAAATATTAACTGTCATTATATTATTATATAAAATATTAACGCCCCGCGCCTCGGGGCTTACGCCCCGCTGGGGCATATGTAAAACGTCCCGCCTTACGCCCACGCCTTTTAAAACACTGGGCATAATAAGAATTCAATTACCCCGACCCTCTCCAAGGAATTCTCCTTCACATCATTTGTCACGACCCAAATCTCCTCCACTGGTGTCGTGATGCCACTTAGTTTCTAAAACTAGGTAAGCTGATCTCTTAACATTATTTAACCAATTAAAAACTTGATATAACACAACAGAGTTTAACATAAATGCGAAATAGAAGTAATACAAGCCCAAAGCCGCAATACTCAACATAACTCCCCATAACTAGGTGATAAGGAATCAAGAGCTCTAATTGAATATATGATAATATCTCAAAATACAGTACTGTATGAAATACATAAACAGTAGAAATGAAACAAAGAGGGCGACTCCGATGCCTGCAGTCGGATCATGCAAGGGCACCTTAAAGTCTCCAACGTACCGAATGCCTCATTGACTATTTACCCGATCTGAAGTACCTGGATCTACACAAAAATATGCAACAACATAATATGAGTACACCATAATCGGTACCAAGTAAGTATCAAAACTAACCTCGGTGGAGTAGTGACGCAGTTCAAGTAACATGATACTCACTAGACAAATAACCTGTCTAGTGAATATATCAAAGAAACTAACAATATAAATATAACTGAAAACAACGACAACAATTTCTTTAGATCATGTAATAACGACTCAGTGTAGCAAAACCTATCTTGACCACAAAACATCAAATAGATGTGAGGCATGTGATAACACATCAAATACAACCATTAACTCATGTAAGTGCAAAATCGAAACTTTATGAAATAATTAAGTAATAAAATTATCAACCCCGTCTCAACACAATCACAACAACAAGAAGGACACCCCAGAATATCACGTAACATCATCAACAATCCTTATTCTGCCGCATGTGCACATAACAATGAAATGCCTCTCTTTATTTTGCCACATACATATATAGCCACCCTTATTTTGCCATGTGGGTAGCACGAGATAATGCCATCCTTATTTTTTCCCATGCGCACAATAATAGACACAATCACACATCAAATAAGTCGTACTGACACCCCCAATAAATCTGCCTAACTTGTCCACAAGTGCCACAATACCACAAAATATTAATACCAAGTTCCACAGTATTACAAATAATGATACTAAAGCTTCATCAAGATATAAGCTCATAACTTTCAACAATAGTGTACAAGGACATAACAAATAATCATAAAAGTAGAGGGATATTCAATAAATAAAGCATTACTATCGCTACGTCAATGTAGTGATCATGATCAAATAGTCATAAAGTGATCTCAAAATATTTCATATAAAGTTCATTATCATATTAAGGCATATTAATGGCCTACAGTTTATTCCGGTCAATACCACACATAAAACCTGTATACACACTTGTCACCTCATGTATGCGTCACTTTCACATCATAGAAATCAACAAATTAGGGCTAGCACCTAAGCGGTATTCTCCCACACAAGGTTAGACAAGATACTTACCTTAAATAAGCCAAATTAGTACTCTAAAAATCCCTTCCCGCGTCAATCAACTTTCAGATGACTTGAATCTAGCCAAAATAACTTAATAATATCAATTGAAGTTATATAAAATAACCCCAAACAATAAAGATTCGATCTTGAAAAAAATCAAAAAGTCAACTCAAAAAGTTAACCCAAGCTCGTCTCCCGGAACCCGTCAAAAATCACAAATTCCGAATACTCATTCCAATACGAGTCCAAATATTTGTGTTTCATCCAAATCCCACCTCAAATCAACCCTCAAATTACCAATTTATATTTTAGAAAAGTTTTTACTAAAATTCACAATTTCTTAAATTAAATTCACCAGTCAAACACTAAAATCGAGGTTGGAATCATGAATGACGAACAAATCCGAGTCAAAAATATTTACCCCAATCCAAATCTTGAAAATCCCCTAAAACATTTCCCAAATCCGAAAAACCCTCGAAAATAGAATATTTAAGATTTGCTCAGGCATACCCTTCGCGAACACGGCATGTGCCTCGCGTTTGCGAAGTGCAAATGACGGCTGCCTCTGAAAACCCATACATGCACGCGATGCATACCACAATAGAGCATGCGCGAACGTGATCCCTCTCTCGTGAACGCGAAGGCTAAAAGCCTGATGCCCCCAACCAGCCATCCTTTTTACACGAACGTGACTCCCAACTCGCGATCGCGAAGAACATTGCCTCCCCATTCTCTGCAAACGTGGTCCTACCTTCGCGAACGCGAAGAAAAAATACACCTGCCTCCAAAACACCCTCCACGAATGGGACTGGCTAGTCACGATCGCAATGAAGGAAACCAGATATCAGTCATCAGCAGTCCAAAATAAGAGGAAATGGTCTGAAACCCATTCGAAATACACCCAAGACCCCCGTGACCTTGTCCGATCACACCAACTAATCCCAAAATGTAACATAAATCTACTTGAGGCCTCAAATCACACCAAACAACATCAAAACTACGCATCACACCTCAAATCAGGCCTAATGAACTAATGAACTTACAATTTCCAAAACTTGCCGAACTATATAAAATCAACTCGGAATGATCTCAAATTTTGCATGCAAGTCCCAAATGATAAAACGGACTTATTCCAGTCCGAACCCGATATCAACAAAGTCAACTTTCGGTCAAACCTATCAACCTTCCAAACCTTCAACTTTCCAACTTTCGCCAAATAGATCCAAATCAACTTAGGAACTTCCAAATTCGGATCTGGACATATGCCTAGGTCTCAAATCACCATACAAAGCTATTGGAACCATCAAAATACCATTTCTGAGTTGTCTACACAAAAGTCAAACTCCGATCAACTATTACAACTTAAGCCTCCAACCAAGGGACTAAGTGTCCAAAACCAATCCAAAACCTCTCCGAAACCAAAAATATCATCCCTGCAAGTCACGTAACTACAAATACACATATTTATAACATTAAATAGGGGAAACAGGGCTAAATACTCAATACAAACCACCTGGTTGTTACATTCCCTCCATCTTAAACAAATGTTCCTCATCGAGCGAGTATAGAGACATACCCGAAGAGACAAAAAGGTGAGGATAATTTCTCCACATATCATGCTCGGTCTCCCAAGTCGCCTGCTTGACTGGTTGACCTCTCTACTGACTCTTCACCGATGTAATGATCTTTGACCTTAACCTTTGGACCTGCCTGTCCAAAATAGTCACCGACTTCTCAACATAGGTCAAATCCTTATCCAATTACACTGAGCTGAAATCTAATAGATGTGACAGATCACCATAATACTTCCAGAGCATGAAAACATGGAACACCGGGTGAAATCCCGATAAGCTGGGTGGCAATGCAAGCCTGTAGGCCAGATCACCCACTCTTTCTAGAATCTCAAAAGGACCAATATACAGAGGACTCAACTTGACCTTCTTCTCGAACCTCATCACCCCTTCATAGGCGCATCTCTGAGAATAGCCCTCTCACATACCATGAATGCAACATCACGATCCTTTTTATCAGCATAACTTTTCTACCTGGACTGCGCTGTACGAAGCCGCTCCAGAATCAACTTCACCTTCTCCTAGGCATCATGTACCAAGTTAGTGACCAATAACCTAGCCTCCCCAGTCTCAAACCAACCAACTGGAGAACGAGCTTGCCTCCCATATAAGGACTTATACGGAGCCATCTGGATACTCGACTAATGACTGTTGTTGTCAGCGAACTCTACTAGGAGTAGAAACTGATCCCATGAACCCCCAAAATCAATAACAAAGGCACGTAACATGTCGTACAAGATCTGAATAGTGCGCTCGGATAGCCCGTCTGTCTGTGGATGAAATGCCGTACTCAGCTCGACTTGTGTGCCCAATTCACTCTATTAAAGTTCTCCAAAAATGCTATGTGAACTAAATGCACCTACCGCAAATAATAGACACCGGCACACTGTGAAGACGAACAATCTCACAAAGATAAATCTGAGCCAACTACTTTGAAGAGTAAGTATTCATAACTGGAATGAAGTGTGCAGACTTTGTCTGCCTATCCACAATGACCCACACTGCATCAAATCTCCTCAAGGTCCATGGAAGACTAACTATGAAATCTATAGTGATACGCTCCCACTTCCACTCTGAAATTTCCAGCCTCTGAAGCAAACCACCTGGTCTCTGATTCTCATACTTCACCTTTTGATAGTTCAAACACCGAGCAACATACTCAACAATATCATTCTTCATCCTTCACCAACAATAGTGCTGCCTCAAGCATTTGTACATCTTTGCGACACCCGGATGAATGGAATACCACAAACTATGGGCGTCCTCAAGTATTAACTCTCGTAACCCATCCATATTAGGCATATAAATACGACCCTGAAGCCTCAATGCCCCATCATCACCAATAATCACCTCCTTGGCATCACCATGCTGCGCCGTGTCCTTAAGAACAATCAAGTGGGGGTCATCATACTGATGCGCCTTGATGCGCTCAAAGAAAGATGACCGTGAAACCATGAAAGAACAACCTAGCTAGGCTCCAAAACATCCAACCTTACAAACCTGTTGGCCAAAGCCTGAACATCCAAAGCTAACGGTCTCTCCTCATCTGGGATAAAAGCAAGACTCCCTATGCTCTCAGCCTTCCTATTCAAAGCATCGGCCACCACGTTGGCCTTCCTCGGGTGATAAAGAATGGTGATATCATAGTGCTTTAGTAGCTCTAACCACCTCCATTGCATCAAGTTCAGATCCTTTTGCTTGAATAAGTGCTAGAGACTCATGTGATCCATGAACACCTCACAAGACACACCGTAAAGATAGTGCCTCCAATTCTTAAGTGCGCGAACAATGGTTTCTAACTCTAAATCGTGCACTAGATAGTTCATCTCATGGGACTTCAATACATGTCACGACCCATATCCCTCCATAATAGTCGTGATGGCACCTAGTTTCTAAAACTAGGTAAGCCGATCTCTTAACATTTTTTAACCAAGTAAAAGCATGATATAACACAACACAGTTTAACATAAATACAGAAATAAAAGTAACACAAGCCCAAAATAGCAATACTCAACATAACTCCCCAGAACTAGCTGGTACAGAATTACGAGCTCTAACTAAATGCATGAGAATATCTCCAAATACAATACTGTCTGAAATACGTTAACAATAGAAATGAAACAAAGAGGGTGACTTCGAGGCCTGCGGTCGGATCATGCGGGGATACCTTGAAGTCTCCAACGTATTAAATGCTACACTGATGATCAACCTGATCTGAAGTGCTTGAATCTGCACAAAAATGTGCAGAAGCATAGTATGAGTACACCACAATCGGTATCGAGTAAGTATCAAGACTAACCTTAGTGGAGTAGTGATGAGGTTCAAGTCACATGATACTTACTAGACAAATAAACTGTGCAGGGAATATATCAAAGAAACTAACAACAAAAATATAACTAAAAACAACGACAACAATCTCTTTAGAACATGTAATAACAACTTAGTGTAGCAAAACTCATCTTGACCACAAAATATCAAATAGAAGTGAGGCATGCGATAACACGTCAAATAAAACTATTAACTCATGTAAGTGTAAAATAGAAATTTCAGAAAGATTTATGTCATAAAAATATCAACCCCGTCTCAACACAATCACAATAACAAGAAGGAAACCTCGAAATATCACATAACATCATTAATAATGCAACCCTTATTCCGCCGCATGTGCACATAATAATTAAATGCCTCCCTTATTTCGCCACTTGCGCATATAGCCATCCTTATTTCGCCACGTGGGAAGCCCAAGATAACGCCATCCTTATTTCTCCCCACGTGCACAATAATAAACACAATCACACAACAAAGATCTCGGGCTGACACCCCCAATCAATCCACCCAACATGTCCACATATGCCATAATACCAAAAATATTTGATACCAAGTGCCACAATATCACAAACAATGATACCAAAGCTTCATCAAGTTATAAGCTCACAACTTTCAACAATAGTGCGCAAGGACATAATAAATAATCGTAAAAGTGGAGGGGTGTACAATAAATAAAGCATTACTATGGCTACGTCAATGTAGTAAATGAAATATTAGAGCATTAGGTTCGTAGGTTCTATGATTCACGATCAAGTTTTGTTAAGTCTTGCGGATAGGTACAGAGGCATCTGTACTTGTCTCCGAGAGGCTACGGAACTCTTTAGAAAATTTCACTTCTTTCACTCCTTATCGCGTGGATTTGTTGATTTCTAAGTTTCAGCTTTTGTCTTTCTTTTCTCTCACAGATGGTGAGGACACGCTCTACCGAATTAGATAATCAGATACTTATGCCCCTACTAGATCTGTGAGAGGCCTGGCCGAGGAAGGGCATGTGCTGCAGCTAGAGCACCTGATAGAGCAGCAGTTGAGAAGCCACCAGTAGCTCTGATTGGGTAGAAGGCACCCGAGGTGCCTGTTGCTATCCCTGGACTTCAAGATACTTTGGCACATTTCCAGAGAATGTTTGGTAGCTTGGTTCAAGCAGGAATTATTCCGGTACCAGCTACTTCTCAAGCTGGGGAAGGAGCTCAGAATTTTGCTGCCCGTACTCCAGAGCAACAGGTTCATGTTGATCAAGCTCCGGGTATTTTTTCGATGCAGCCCGTGATTGCGGTTCTGCACAAGGTTATGTTAGTGGCGTTAGAGGAGGATCAGAAGAGGTTAGAAAGGTTCAAGAAGTATTTTCCTCCTACTTTCAGTGGCACAGCTTTTATGGATGCACATGATTTTCTAGAATTGTGTCACGATATTCTGCGTACTATTGGCATGGTGGAGTCGAGCGGGGTCGACATTAATACTTTCTAGATACGGGGCCGACATATAGATGGTGGAAGGAATATGAGGAGAGTAGGCCAGCTGGTGTAGTGCCACTTACTTAGGCCTAATTCACCGATCGCTTTTTGAGAGAGTTCGTTCCACAGACCCTCAAAGATTCGTTGCATACCGAGTTCGACCAGTTGTGATAGGGGACTATGACTGTGTTCGAGTATGATATGAGGTTTGCCGAGTTGTCTCATTATGCACCTACTTTGGTTTCCTCTGTTAGAGAGAGAGTCCGAAGATTCATTGAGGGACTCAATTATGGTCTCAGATTTGGGATGGCATGGGAGTTGGAGACTGATAATCCCTTTCAGTCGGTTTTGGAAATCTCTAGGAGGTTGAAGCGTATCCATGGTCAGGAGAAGTAGGATAGGAGAGGCTAAAAAGATTCATGGTTTTGGAGGATTTAGGGGCTCCTACTCCGAGGGAAAGATCAGTCATGGTAGAGGTTTTACCATTTGACCAGTTCAGTCTGCAGTTTAGGTTACTCGTGGTGCTCCAACAGTTAGGGACCTCAAGGTACTCATATGGGATAGTCATCATTCAGTGCACCTTCTGCACGGGGTTCCTGCAGCGGCTACTCTAGATGACCGGGCTAGGCTCAGTACCAGTAACCATGCCCGTAGAAAGGATGTTTTG
The DNA here is from genome assembly GCA_000715115.1 of Nicotiana otophora. NCBI lineage: Eukaryota > Viridiplantae > Streptophyta > Magnoliopsida > Solanales > Solanaceae > Nicotiana > Nicotiana otophora. The sequence goes on along the minus strand of AWOL01S0008173.1, from coordinate 69,385 downwards.
AGTGTGGTGATACTAGGAATATGGTGAGAGATTGTCCCAGACCTTGGAAAGATGGACCTCTGTAGGGTATTGAGGCTATGGTTCCCGCTTCAGCTGCTACTCCACTTACACAACCAGCTAGGGGTGGAGCACTGGCGGGTAGAAGACGTCCTAAAGGGGGAATCCAGGCATGTTGTTATGCTTTACCCGGTATGACTAAGGTTGTTGCATCAGATGTTGTCATCACAGGTATTGTTCTGGCATGTCATAGAGATGTATTAGTTTTATTTGATTCGGGTTTCACTTATCCGTATGTGTCATCCTTTTTTGCTTCATATTTGGATATGTCTCGCGATTCTTTATGTACCCCTATTTGTTTGTCTATGCCTATTGGGAATTCTATTGTTGTAGATTGTGTCTATTGCTCTTGTTTGCTATCAGTTAGACTAGGGTTGACCTTCTGTTACTCAATATGGTGGGTTTTGATGTGATTTTAGGCATGTATTGGTTGTTACCAAATCACTCTATTCTTGATTGTCACGCTAAGGTTGTGATGTTGGATATGCGAAGGTTTCCGAGGTTGGAGTGGAGAGGTTCATTAGGTCATGTTCCTAGTAGGGTGGGGTCTTTTCTAAAGGCACAAGGGATGATTGAGAAGGGGCTCTTGGCATACTTAGCTTTTGTGAGGGATGTTAGCATTGATACTTCTATCGTTGAGTCTGTGTCGGAAGTGAGAGAGTTCCTAAATATGTTTCCAGCAGACCTACTAAGCATGCCACCCAATAGGGATGTTGACTTAGCTTGAAAAGGGTTTCATCAGGCCGAGTGTTTCACCTTGGGGTGCTCTAGTTCTATTTGTGAAGAAGAAAAATGTCTTTATGAGGATGTGTATTGACTACATGCAGCTGAACAAGGTTACTATCAAGAACTAGTACCCACTACTGCATGTTGATGACTTATTTGATCAGTTTCGTGGTGCTCGGTTATTCTCGAAGATTGATTTGAGATCGGGGTATCATCACCTGAATATCCGGGCTTTAGTTATTCCGAAGACAGCTTTTAGAACCAACTATGATCACTATGAGTTCTTGGTGATGTTTTTTGGGCTGACCAATGCCCCAATAGCTTTCATGCACAACAGTGTGCTCCAGCCGTATCTTGATTCCTTTATTATCATGTTCATTGATGATATATTGGTGTATTCTCGTAGCCGAGAGGATCATGAGCAGCATTTGATAATCGTGCTCTATACTTTGAGAGGCAGAAGAGGCTATATGCTAAATTCTCCAAGTGTTAGTTTTGGTTAGACTCGGTGGCATTCTTAGGCCACGTGGTATCGAGTGAGGGAATTAAGGTGGATCCAAAACAGATTGAGGCAGTTTAGAGTTGGCCCAGAACGTCTTCGACTATTGAGATCCAGATTTACCTTGGGTTGGCTGGGTATTATTATTGTTTTGTGGAGGGGTTTTTGTATATAGTAGCCCCATTGACTATATTGACATAAAAGGGTGCCCCATTCAGGTGATCTGATGAGTGTGAGGAGAGCTTTCAGAAGTTCAAGACTACCTTACGTACAACTCCAGTTCTAGTTTTACGTTTAGCATCGGGTTCTTATATAGTCTATTATGATGCTTCTTAGATTGGAATTGGATGTGTGTTAATGCAGGAGGGTAAAGTTATTGCTTATGCACAAAGTGATCTCAACATGTTTCATATAAAGTTCATTATCACATTAAGGCATATTAATAGCCTACATTCTATTCCGGTCAGAACCACACATAGTACCCGTATTCATGCTCGTCAACTCATGTACACGTCACTTTCACATCACAGAAATAAACAAATTAGGGCTAGCACCTTCGAACGACTTGAATCTAGCCAAAACAATTTAATAATATCAATATAAGCAATAGAAAACAACCCAAAACAATAAATCTTCGATCTTGAGCAAAAATCAAAAAGTCAACCCACGAAAAAGTCAAAAATCATAAATTCCGAGCACCCATTCAAATACGAGTCCAAATATATGTGTTTCATTCAAATCCCACCTCAAATCGACACTCAAATTATCAATTTATATTTTCGAAAAGTGTTTACTAAAATACACAATTTCTTTAACTAAATGCACCAGTCAAACACTAAAATCGAGGTTGGAATCATGAATAACGAACAAATACGAGTAAAAAATACTTACCCCAATCAAAATTGTGAAAATGCCCTCCTAAATCGCCCAAATCTGAGCTCTAGATCTCCAAATGTGATAAAATAACCAAATCCCTTGAAAATAGAATATTTAAGATCTACCCAGGCATTCCCTTGCTGAACGTGGCATGTGCCTCGCATTCGCGAAGCACAAAATGATGTGTGCCTCTGAAAACCCCTATGTGAGTGCGATGAATTGGTTGCGAACGCGATGCATACCATAATAGAGCCTACACTAACGCGATCATTCCCTTGTGAATACGAAGGCCAAAAGCCTGATGCCCCCAACCTGCCATCCCTCTTATGAGAACGTGGCTCTAGCTCACAATCGCGAAGATCACTGCCTTCCCAACTCCCCAAATGTGGTCCTACCTTCGCGAACGCGGAGAAAAAATACATTTTCCTCCCATATGCCCTCCGCAAACACGACTCCCTAGTCACGAACGCGATAGAGGAAACCATATATCAATCACCAACAGTCCAAAACAAGAGGAATTATTCGAAACCCATACGAAATACACCTGAGGCCCTCGGGACCCCATCCAATTTTACAAACCAATCTCAAAACATAACACGAACCTAATAGAGGCCTCATATCACACCATACAAAATCAAAACTATGAATCGCACCTCAATTCAAGTCTAACAAACTTTTAATTTCCAAAGCTCATGCCAAACCATATCAAATTAACTAGGAATAACCTCAAATTTTGCATGCAAGTCCCAAATAAAACAACCGACCTATTCTAACTCCCAGAACTACAATCTGAATTAGATATTAACAAAGTTAACTCTCGGTCAAACCTATCAACCTTCCGCACCTTTAACTTTTCAACTTTCGCCAAACAGAACCAAATTAATATAGGCACCTCCAAATCCAAATTCGGACATACACCTAAGACCAAAATCACCATGAGAAGCTATTCAAACCATCAAAACTCCACTCTATATAAAAGCCAAACTCAGGTCAACTCTCACAACTTAAGCCTTCAACCAAGAGACTAAGTATCCCAAACCAATCCAAAACCTCCTCGAAACCAAACAAACCATTCCCAAAAGTCATGTAACAAAAAAGACACATATGTAAATCATTAAATAGGGAAAATGAGACTAAATACTCAAAATGACCTGCTGGGTCATTACATCATTCTAAGGAACCATCACCTCAAAGAGTAGCCGAAAAATTATCCGAAACTTTAGAATTGGCAGAAGTCATAAGCACATAGAGAGCATGGAGTCAACAAATCAATGAGGCCGTAAATATCCTGATGATGATTGTGAGTGGTAGGTCATCAACATCACCAAGAAATAATATTACTATTACGCCCCAAAATTCTAATATATGGGTACTCCTGAATGACACTAGGATTGGAGATTCAGGTACACCTAATATTTCAGATTTACAATTTTTGTTTTCTTAACCTATAGAAACAACTCAAAGATCAATGTGACGTATGGAGCAAATGTTTACAAATTCACCTGTAGTTAAAGGGACCAATATGGACAACTACTCGCAACAATCTTAGAAAGCAAGTGCTGCTCTGTTACCAAATCTAAAGATGTTTAAGATGGAGGATATTTCAATGTATGATGGGACGTTAGATCCCCGAATCATGTCTTATCATATGCAATAGGAATCAAAGGAAACAATTTCATAAAATTAGAGATGGAATCAATGCTCATAAAAAAGTTTGGAGAAACACTTACGAAGGAGCAATAACCTGATATTCTACCCTTTCCGAAAATTCATTAACTCTTTTGGAGAGCTTGTCGAGGCCTTAATCAAGGCATACAACGAAGAAAATAAAGCAGAAAAACAAATGAAAGAATCTTCAAAATCCAACAAGGAACACTGAGTTACTCCGAGAACTCATTGATTGTTTCCAAAGGGAGAGGATGTTGTTACCTCCAGTTCCTGATAATTAGGCAGCAATAGCCTTTTCTAAGAACCTGAATGAAAGAAGCTCCGATGCTTCCAGGAGGTTGAAGGAGAGTCCACAGGAATTCCTACCAATAATGTAGAATGACGTGTATAATTGATATAACACTAAGCGTAAAATAGAGGAATACATGATAAGTCATTCTAACATAGATAACATGTCCCGAGGTAAGTATATCGAATGCCTGGATAATTCATCACGATGTATAGATTCTGATTGCAGAAGTTGAGGAACTATATAAACCTTACTCCAAACCCTCATGATGCAATAATGAAAGAAGGAAGGAACAAAATCGGGATAGCTTAGTGCCTAGCCAAAACAACAGCACTGGATCTCCATGAACAAGAAAAGAATCAGATGCACCAAAAATTGGAAAAATATAACTTCAATTTAAGTATCTTTTACCTTGTGGTTGTATTAGGAGAAATGAGAGATAAGATACGATGACCTAGAAAAATGTGGTTAGACCTAAGCAAAAAAAGCTAGGAATTCTAGTGTGAATTACATAATAATCACGATTATAAAACGTGAACTATATAGTCTTGCAAAGTGAGGTAGCTCATCTCTTATGAAAGGATATCTCACGGAACTGTTTAGCGTACAAGGCAAGCAATCCTACATGAAGAATCATAGTAAGGACGGGCCTCTAAGAGCCCCATCTCCCAAACAGACTGTTAATATTTTCTCCGGTGGTGAAAAATTCAATAGGGTATCATCCACAATAGCAAATAAGGTCACTAAGGTGTCAATTCAGCATGAAAAACATTCACGAGAAAAATTAATGGTAGGAGAAAGCATCACCTTAAATGACAAAGATGCTGGTAATGCTGCATAATAATGCATATGTAATTACATTACTTATTTTAGATACTACTGTAAAGAGAGTTTTGATTGATCTAGGTAGCTCATCAAATATTATTCAACCATGACTTGTTGGGGATATATAATTAACTGGCCAGATTATTCTGAAATCTCAATCAAATTTTGGGTTCAACAATTTGAGCTTAACATAACGAGGTTAGATTATTTTTAAAACTTTTGCAGAGGGAGTAGTCCAAGATACTCCATTCCATGTAGTGGCCGCAGATATGGCCTACAATTTAATTCTCGAAAGACTATCAATTCGTGATATGGATGCAATACCATCAATGTTGCACCAAGTCATCAAGTTTCTATCCTAATGGGAAATTAGGTCGATCAAAGGGTATCAAAGAGTTGCTCGCGTGTTGAACTCGGTTGCTATTACTAAAAGCTTATCCAAAGATGGAGGTGCCAAATAACAATCAAAACAATCACTATCACATGATATCAAGGCTCCGTCAACTAAAACGAGCTATAACGTAGTTGGACAAATGGATGCAAAAATATTAGACACAATTATCCTAAATACAATCATCGAACTAGAGGAGGCGAATGCGACCAATCCAACCATTGAGGAGTTGGAAATTTGTGACAACCTGACCAATCATTTTGAGTATTTGCATTTCGTTGGGTGGTTTGGGGTCATTATTAGCTTCATATGAGGTCTTATGAAATGCGTGTTTGGTCGATTGTGGTTTTCGAGTTGTTCAGGATAGATTTGTAAGAATGAATCTCAATTTGGAAGCTTTAAGTTAGAAGAGTTGACCAAGTTTGACTTTTTGGTTCTATCGTTCATGAGCATACCTAGTAGAGTCTTTCAAATCGATATGGAGATATCTATACTTATCTTCGAGAGGCTATGCGGCAATTACTAAAATTTACTTTCTTCTTTCTTTCTCTATTGTATTTCACCCTGAAATTTGAATCTTTACTCTTCTATTCTTTTATAAATGGAGAAAGCACGTACACCAATAGTGTCTGAGCAGGGTCTAGCACCCCAAGTTGTAGCCACTAATCAAAGTAGAGGTCGGGGCAGAGGTAGGGCTAGAGCCTATACCAGGGCACATACAATATTGTCTAGATGTGGAGCACCTGCATCCATTCTTGCTTATGCTAGAACAACTTTTGAGGATCCACCTATAGCTCCAAAGGTAGATCTGGTTCCAAATTAGGTTGATCTACTGGGATCAGCTCGGGTTCGTAATAGTTTTATTTCTAGTCCAGTTCTTAAGGACACTATGCTCAAGATTTAAGTTACTTCGATAGTTTGGCATAAGCTGAGATAATTCCTCTTGTCCGAGCTATTTCTCAGGCTGGAGGGGGAGCACATACCCCATCTACTCACGCTCCAAAGAATGCCATGGCTATGTTCCACACTTCGGGAGTTCCAGTTATTCTACCAGTTGGGGTAGCTTAGCCTATTATTGTAGTTAGGCTGGAGGTTAAGCTTACTATATCGGTTGACGAGCAGAAGAGGATGGTTCAGTTCCAAAAGTTAGATCCCCAACATTTTAATGATGATTCCACAACTAGTGCTCATGTCTTATCAGATAGGTTTCATGAAATTTTGCGCAACTTGGGTCTTATAGAGTCCAATGGAGTTGATTTCACTACTTTTCAGTTGAGAAGGTCAGCCAAAGGTGGTGTCAGACTTTGAGCAGCACTTTATTTGACTTGGACTCGGTTTCTACTCTCTTCCTAGAGAAGTTCATTCCACTCACCAGGAGAGATGAGTTTGTGTATCAAGTTTGAACACTTACAGTAGGATGGTATGTCCGTTGCTCAGTATGAGATGAGGTTTGTGGATTTGTCTCCTTATGCAGCTTTCTTGATTCCTAGTGAGATGGAGAATCTGGGGAGGTTCATTGAGGGACTTAATTTTTGAATTAAGCTTAGTATGGCTAGAGAGCCAGAGATGGGGACTAATTTCCAATAGGTAGTGGAGATAGAATGGACGGTTAAGTACATTTGTAGTCAGGGAAGAGAGACAATGAATGATAAGAGGCTTCGTTGTTTATGAGGACTCAGCGATGCCTCGTCTGGAGGCAAGAGTCATTTGGGTAGGGCTACAATAGTAGGCCAGTTCACTCAGCATTTTAGACTTCTCATGGTACCCTAATCGGTCATAGTTCTCATGGTGCTCATTAAGGGCAAGCATCATACAATGCATCTCCAACTTATGGTTTGTACGATGGTCATTCTAGTCGTTAGGGTCAGACTCAGTCCCATTAGCCATGCTAGTATAGAGGTTTCTTTGAGTGTGGATATTTTTGGCATCTTAGGAGAGATTGCACTAGGCTTCTCATTTTAGACTTCTCATGGTACCCTAATCGGTCATAGTTCTCATGGTGCTCATTAAGGGCAAGCATCATACAATGCATCTCCAACTTATGGTTTGTACGATGGTCATTCTAGTCGTTAGGGTCAGACTCAGTCCCATTAGCCATGCTAGTATAGAGGTTTCTTTGAGTGTGGATATTTTTGGCATCTTAGGAGAGATTGCACTAGGCTTCTCATTTTAGACTTCTCATGGTACCCTAGTCGGTCATAGTTCTCATGGTGCTCTTTTAAGGGCAAGCATCCTACAGTGCATCTCCAATTTATGGTTTGTACGATGGTCATTCTAGTCGTTAGGGTCAGACTCAGTCCCATTAGCCATGCTAGTATAGAGGTTTCTTTGAGTGTGGATATTTTTGGCATCTTAGGAGAGATTGCACTAGGCTTCTAGGTGGTATGTCTTAGGTTACTCAGGCTATGATTCTAACCCTAGTTGCAACATTGGCTACCTAGCCCGCTAACGGTGGAGCCTAGCCAGCTAGAGGTGGAGGTCAACTAGTTAGAGGTCTTCCTAGAGAAGGAGGACAAACAAGAAGAGGTCAGGCCCATTGTTAAGCTTTTCCAAGTAGACATGAGGCAGAGGAATCCTATACGGTCATTACATGTATTGCCTCAGTCTTCCATAATAATACTTCGATATTGTTTGCTCCAGTTTCTACTTGTTTGTATATGTCTTCATACTTTGTATCATATTTGGTATGTCTCATGATTCTTTGGATATTCTTGTTTATGTGTCTATGCTTGTTGAAGATTCTACTATGGTGGATCAACTTTATCGGTCTTGTGTTGTCACTATTAATAGATATGATATAATGGTGGATCTATTTTTGTTATACATAGAGGATTTTGTGGTGATTTGTGGTACAGATTGGTTAGCTTTTTATCATGCTATCTTGTATTGTCACACCAAGGCTGTGACTTTTAGCTATATTAGGGTTGCCTAGATTAGAGTGGAGAAGGTCACTTGGTCATTCAATAGTAAGGTTGATTTCATTTATTAAGGCTTAGCATATGGTTGAGAAGAGATGTCCATTATATCTAGCCTTTACTCGGGACTCTAGTACGTAGGTTCCTCCAATGGATTCTATATCGACTTGAGAGTGTTTTCGAAGGTGTTCCCAATTGATTTGTCGGGTATGCCCCATATCTGTATCGTGATTTTGGTATTGACTTGGTTCCAGCAATTAACCCATATCTATTCCACTATATCATATAGCTCCAACTGAGTAAAAGAAGCATGTGCAAGATTTACTAGGAAAGGGGTTCATTAGACCTAGTATTTCTCCTTGGGGTGTACCGATGTTTTTTGTGAAGAAGAAGGATGATACTACAAGGATGTGCATTGATTATCGGCAATTAAAATAGGTTACTATCAAGAACAGGTATCCATTACCTCATATTGATGATTTATTTTATCATCTTCAAGGTGCTAAGGTATTCTCTAAGATTAGCTTGAGATCAAATTATCATCAGGTGAAGTTTATAGCTTTGAAAATCACTAAGATGTCTTTTAGGACTCGTTATGTTCACTATGAGTTCTTGGTTATATCATTTGGTTTGACTAATTCTCCATCAGCTCTTATGCATTTGATCAAGTTCCAGCCGTGTTTGGATTCTTTTGTTATTATATTCACTGATGATATCTTGGTATATTTCCGTAGTTGGGAGGAGCCTAAGAAGCAATTAAGGATTATTCTTTAGATTCTGAGGGAGACGAAGTTGTATTTTAAGTTCTCCAAGTGCGGGTTTTGGTTGGACTCAGTAGCATTCTTGGCCCATGTGGTATCTAGTAATGATATCAAGGTTGATCCAAAGAAGATATAGGCGGTTCAAGGTAAGCCTGAACCATATACAACTATGGAGATTAGGAATTTCTTAGGTTTGGCAGTATGTTATCGTTGCTTTGTGGAGGGATTTTCATCCAATGTTTCCCCATTGACCAAGTTAACTTAGAAAGGCATTCCATTTTGATGGTCCGATGAGTGTGAAATGAGCTTTCAGAAGTTCAAGAGTGCTTTAACTACAATACTAGTATTGGTGTTTCCCACAGGTTCAGGGCCATCCACGGTGTATTGCGATGCTTCACACATTAGTCTTCGCGTGGTGTTGATACAGGATGGTTGGGCGATTGTTTATGCGTTACGACAGTTGAAGACCTATAATGAGAATTATCCAGATCATGATTTGGATTTGGTAGCTATTGTGCATGCACTTAAGATTTGAATTTCGTACCTATTGTGCATGCACTTAAGATTTGGAGGCATTACTTATATGGTGTGTCATGTGAGGTTTACATTGTTCATAGGAGTCTTTAATATTTTTTCAAGCAGAATAATTTGAATTTGAGGCAACAGAGGTAGTTTGAGTTTTTGAAGGATTATGATATCACTATTTTGTATCTCCAGGTAAGGAAAATGTCATAACAGATGCTTTAATCCTTGTAGAGAGGTCTTTGTCTATGGATGTTTAGGCTAACAGATTTGTGAGAGAGGATATTTTCGAGCCTAGTAGAGTTCTTTCTTATGTTGTTGCACAATCATCTTTGTTTGAGTGTATTAATTCTCGTCAGTACGATGATATCTATTTACTTGTTATTAAGGACATGGTGTTACGAGGTGGTGCTAAGGAGGTGGTCATTGGAGATGATAGAGTATTGCGACTTTCGGGTCGGATTTATGTTCCTAATGTTGATGGTTTGAGGGAGTTGATTCTTGAGGAGGCTCATATATTAAGATATTCTATTCATCCGGGTGATACAAAGATGTATCATGATTTGAAGAAACATAATTGGTGGTGGAAGATGAAGAAGGAAATTGTTAAAGTTTCACGGTGTTTGCATTGTGAGCAGATCAAGTATGAGAATCAGAGATCGGGTGATTTGCTTCAGAAGATAGATATACTGGAGTGGAAGTGGGAGCACATTACTATAGATGTTGTAGTTGGGTTACCATAGACCTTTAGGGAGTTCGATGATATTTTGCTCGTTGTGGACAACTTGAAAAATTATTCACATTTCATTCTGGTCATGATTTATTACACTTTAGAGAGATTGGCCCAGATCTACAACAGAGAGATTTTCTGTTTGCATGGGGTGCATATTTCTATCATTTCGGATCGGTCAGTTCACATTTCACTTTTGGAGAGCTGATCAATGGGAGTTGGTTATGCAGGTAGAGCTTAGCACAAATTTTCACCCACAGACATACTGTCAGTCCAAGCGGATTATTCAGATCCTTGAGGAAATGTTGAGAGTCCATCTTATTGATTTTGGTGATTATTGGGATCCGTTCCTACTATTGGCAAAGTTTTCTTATAACAATACGTACTTTACTAGCATTCAAATGGCTCTGTATGAGGCTTTGCATGGTATACGATATCTTTCTCCTATTAGTTGGTTTGATCCTGGTGAGGCTAGACTGTTGGTCACCGATTTGGTTCGTGATACTTTGAAAAATGTGAAGTTGATTCTAGAGCGGCTTTGTACAATCCAATCTAGATGGAAGAGTCATGCTGAGAGGAAGGTACATGATGTGGCTTTCATGGAGGGTGAGAAGGTACTTCTTAGAGTTTCACCTATGAAAGGTGTGATGAGATTTAGAAAGAAGGGCAAGCAGAGCCCTAGATATATTGGCATATTTGAGGTTTTAGAGAAAGTTGGTGATATTTCTTGCAGGCTGTTCATCTGGTATTTCGTGTTTTCATGCTTCAGAAGTATTATGAAGACAAGTCACATGTGTTGGATTTCATTTCAGTGTGATTGAATTGTAATTTGTCTTATGAAGAAGAGCCAAAAGCCATTTTGTATAGGCAGGTTCAGAAGTTGAAGTCGAAAGAGATTGCATCAGTAAAGGTTCAGTGATGAGGTCAACTGATCGAGGAAGTGGCTTGGGAGACCGAGCATGATTTACAAAGTAGATATCCTCATCTTTATGGCATTCCAAGTATGATTCTAAACCCGTTGGAGCATGAACATATATTTAAGAAGGGGAGAATGTAATGACCCGACTGGTCATATTGAGTATTTGAGCTCCATTTCCCTATTTGATGTTTTGTGACTTGCGGGGATTATTTTTGATTTTGGGAAGGTTTCAAAATAAATTGGAATACTTAAGTTGTAAAAGTTGATCAAGGTTTGAATTTTGAGTAGACGACCTTGGATTAGTATTTTGATGATTTCAATAGATTCGTATGGTGATTTCAGACTTACATGTATGTTTGGATCTAAATTTGGATGTTCCTAGAAGTTTTTGGCTCTATTTGTCGAAAGATGGCAATTTAGAGAATTGGAGAGTTCATAGCTCTGACCGGTAGTTGACTTTGGCATTTTTGGACTCTAATTGTGATATTGAAACTTTGGATAGGTTCATTTGGTTGAATGGAACTTGTGTGAGAAGTTTGGTTATGATCCGGAATGTCTAAATATGATTCGGACAGGTTTGGTAGGGCTAAAAAGTTTGGAAGTTAAGGAATGGAATTTTCTCTTTGATTCTTGATTTGATATTATTTGTAATGTTTCAAGACTTTGGATAAGTTTGAATAAGATATATGGACTTGTTGGTATGGTTGGAGAGGACCCCCGGGGACTCAGGTGTGTTCAGGACTGTTTTGGACCATTTGGGAGTTTTTTGGTATTGCTGGTTCTGGTGCATCACACCTGCGAAGGGAGGTGACAGGTGCGAATTTGCACCTGCAATAAGTAGTTCGTAACTGTAAAGATGGCCTAGTCCCGTGGATATCTATATTTGCAAAGAGAGAACATATATGCGAAAGCATAGTTGCAGAGTTATGTGCGTGCCTGTAAGAAGGGGGCAGGCCTGGATAATGCGCACCTATGGAAGGAATGTCACACCTACAAGTTCGCAAATGCGATAGGTGCGTCGCATGTGCATAGGCAGGTTGGTGATGTGGTAGCTCGTAAATACAAGGCGGCTGGGCGCAGTAGCAATGTTGCTATTGCGGCTAAGTATGCACAGGTGATAGGATGCCTAACAGGATGGTTTTGTATCGAGTTTTATCCCAGTGCCCTTGTATACCTCGGCTATTCCTTTCATATTGTGCTTTTCATGATCTCCCCCATCTCTCTCGACGTTGCCTTCTTTGGACTTGGTAGGATCCATCTTAAAGTCAACGAGCGACTCGGCTACCGCTATGGCCTCTTCGGCCTTGGCTACTTGATGTCTTCTTAACTCCCGCTCTGCCCAATTTTGTAGTCCATCCATGAAGTGGAAGAGGGAATCTTCCTCGGACAACGACGAGATTTGCAACATTAAGGTAGTGAACTCGCGCACATACTCCCGATTTGTGGCCGTCTGTTGGAACTCCCTTAGATTTCCCCTAGCCTTATACACCATATTTATCTGGTAGAATTTCTTCTTCAACGCCTTCTTGAACTACTACCACGTCTCAATCTTGCATAGACATGTCAACACACTTTCAACGCCACCATTACGTGGCAACCTCAGTCAAGTACATTGAGGCGTTGCATACCTTAACAACCTCGCCATCCTCCTTGACTACCTCAAAGTACTTGTCCATAGTTAAAAGTAAGTCTACCACCTCGCGTGCATCCCATCCACCGCCATACTGCTTTCGCTTAGGGACCTTCACATTGGTCCCTTTTGCAAGTACTACGCCCTTGGTAATTCCGACCATGATTCCCTATAAAGCTTCCTTCTAGAAAATTTCTCTTGTCTTTCTTATCTGGCATTCTGTTAGTCATAACCTTTGCTCTGGTACCACATTGTCACGTCCTTAGTATTTATCTAAGTACACGTGCGGTACTTTACAACTCGCTCACGATCTTGCACAACTTGCTCATGTTCTTGCTATGCCAAGTTAGCCTTAACACACTCTAAATCGCTAAAGGAATGTTAGAACACAAGAGAATTCCCAAAGAAAGCTTTGTATTAGAGAGAACTTGGATGTTTTGCTAGGTGAATTACGAATAAATGGCCCCCTTTATATACCAGTCTCTAGGGGCTAGTGTGTAAATATTATTTACTACATATGTCCTTAATATTTACAAGTTAAGGGTTTTCATGAGAATTCTCTACAAATCTAGAAGATTCCAAAGATTTTCATTGAAAATCCAGAGGGATCTAGGGTCTTCCAAAGAAAATGTCCATACTTCTCTAGAATATTCTCACAAATACTAGCGTTCCTCCTATGTAAGCTTCCATATGTCATTAATATATGCCAAATGGAACATATGATAAAATGACGGGTCATCACATGTTGGTTGATATACATCAAGTCTTTGTCCAAGAATTGAAATATTTGATATCTGATTTGATCTCGTTATCTGCATAGCATGTCTAAATTCTACATGTACGATATTTTGGCATTTACACCCATTTGATGATAATATACTTTATTCTGTACCTTAATTATGTTTTTACATGATTATTGGACTATTAGTAAGTGTCAATGTCGACCATTCACTACTACTTCTTCGAGGCTAGACTTGATACTTATTGAGTACTATGAGTTTGTACTTATACTACACTTATGCATATTTTTGTGTAGGTTCTGAGACAGGTACTAGTGGTACCCATCCAGCTGAGTAGGAATGTTTGTTGTAGACTTCATGGTAAGCTTCCTTACTTAATCCGATTTGGATCACATGGACTTCCCCTTCCCTAATTAGCCATTTCTATCTATTTATTTCCTTCTTAGACAAATGTTATTGTTAGTTGAGAGTCTATACTCTTGTTAGATGCTTGTGATATTGTGACATCGAGTCTTGGGAATTTGTTAGACAATTGTGATCATGTTTAGACCCTGTTCTAGATTTATGTGTATCATGATACTATTTTGAGAATTATTCTGCTTTCATATCTATTTCATATCTCTGTTAAAAACTTAATAAATGGTTTTTATCATTGTTGTTAAGTGTTGGCTTGCCTAGCACGCAACTTAGGCGCCATCACGACCTTGGGTGGGATTTTGGGTCGCGACAAAATGACTCAAATCTATTCAAATATTACGTAAATGAGTCAATATAAGCTTCAGGAATTGACTTTATATAAAAAGAATTCAACCATTAACCCAAATTCAAAAGGTCAACAAAAAGTGAACCTCGGGTCTCGGAACCGAAAATTGAAATAGATCAAAATTATAGATTACCCATGAATTCCTTAGTTCAAATATGTAATTAGATTCCAAACCGGGATTCAATTTCATGCACAAAACCTCCAAATTCACACTCTTAAGTTTATACAAAAATTTCAATTTTTAAACTTTAAATCCTTGATTTAGGTGTTAAAATCCATGTAGATTCTTAAAAACAATCAAAAGTTAGTAAAAATCACTTACTGTTAAACTTAGGCTGAAATCCAACTTGAAAATTACCTCTGTTGAAGAATAGGGTTTCAAAATATGAGATAATAGGATAAAATCCCAAAATCTCAGCATTATGCTGCCTAAGGTTCATTACACGATCGTAGCTAAGCACATCTACCTAGTGCACTACACGATTGTGTCCTTCCATCTCGCGATCGCGAAGGCTAAAGTCGGTCACCACCCTTGCTTCTCTTAGCGAACACGATGCTCGTCACCCTCAATCCTATGCAATCGCATCCCCACACACGCGACCGCAAAGAACAATCAGCCCGGCCATATTCCTTCACTAAGATTGCCCAAGTCCTTCCACAATCGCGAAGTAAAAAACTTTGCCTGCCAAATTTCTTCTCTGTGATCACAAGCCTTTACTCCACAATTGCGAAGCACTGTAAACAAGAGCAAATTAGCTATGGCAAATCATCCTAAATGGGCCAAAACCTCCCCGAAACTCACCTGAGTCGCTCAACATCCCATCCAATCATTTCAATAAGTCCATTTACTTCATACAAACGTATCCCAAGGCTCAAAACATAAAAAAAGTAACAAAACCAATATAAAAGATCAAATTCATTCCTTATTTCCAAACTTTCCAACTTCGCCAAACGTATCCCAATCATACTTAAACATCCCTGATCACAGTAAAAGTTTGCATATAAGTTCATTTCAACCATCAGAACCTATTCACGGTCTCAAAACACCAATCGAAGCACAATAACTCAAAAATGAACTGTTGGTCAAACTTAAGAACTCTCCAATTCTTCAAATTGCAAACTTTTGACAAATAGAGTCAAAATATTTTAGGAACATCCAAAATCAAATTTGAATATATGTCCAGGTACAAAATTATTATACAAACTTATAGGAACCCTCAAATATCAATTTCGAGGTCATTTACCCAAAATTTAATCCTTGGTCAACTCATTCAACTTAAGGCTTCCAAAGTAGAAATAAGTATTTCACATTATTCTTAAATCTTCACAGAACCAAACCGACCTTCCCCGCAAGTCACAAAATACCAAATAAAACTACGAGAAGCATCAAACAGGGAAACGTGGTTCTAATACTTAAAAAGACTGGCAAGGTCGTTATATTCTCCCCCTCTAAACAAATGTTCATACTCTAACAGTTTTAGAATCATACCTAAATTCCAAAAAAGATGAGGATATCTTCTTTACATGTTAATGTCGGTCACCCAAATCATTTCCTTGACCGGTTGACCTATTTACTGGACCTTCATAGATGCAATCTCCTTCGATCTCAACTTCTGAACCTACCTATCCAGAATGACCACTAGATATTCTTTATACGCTAGATTCTCCTCCAACCGCACTGAGCTGAAATCCAATATGTGTGTCTTGTTTTTATGTTACTTTCGGAGTATGAAAACATGAACTACATGATGAACTCCTAACAAACTGTGTGGAAAGGCAAGTCTATAAGTCACCTCACCAACTCTCTATCTAAAATCTTATATGGGCCAATATACCAAGGCTCAACTTGCCCTTCTTCTAAATCATCATCACGCCCTTCATAGAAGAAAGCCTAAGAAGTACATTTTCACCCTCCATGTAAGCCATATTATGAACCTTCCAATCAGTATAACTCTTTTGCCTGGACTAAGCTGTGCAAAGTCACTCTTGAATCAACTTTTCCTTTTTCAAAGCCTAACAAACCAAATCAGTACCAAACTCTCGATATGAACTGAGTACCATGGTCTTAAATGATAGAAATAGGTACGCTATGCAAATAAACTATCTACCGGATGTAGGTCCGAGCCAACTTCTCTGAAGTATAAGAAGTCATCATCGGAATGAAATGCACAGACTCGGTCAATCTACTCACATTGACCCAAATAACATCAAACTTCCTCAAGATTCTTGGCAATCCTACCATAAAGTTCTTAAAGATACTCTCCCATATCCACTCCAGTATAATCATCTTTTCCGTTAGACCACCTGGTTTTTGATGCTCATACTTGACCTGTTAATAATTCAAACACCCCGAGACAAGCCCAACAATGACCTTCTTTATCTTACGCCACCAATAATGCTGCTTAAAGTTACGATACATCTTCGTAGCACTTGGATGAATAGAATACCTCAAGCTATGGGCCTCCTCGAGAACCAACTCCCTCAAACCATCAACATTAGGAACACAATTCTGACCCTGGAGTCACAATACACTGTCATATCCAATGACCACCTTCTTAGCACCACCTCTTAGTACCGTGTCCTTAAGGAAAACAAAAATGGGGCTCATCATATTGATGATCCATAATGCACTTAAACAAGGACAACTATGCAACAACGCAAGAAAGAACTATACTAGGCTCGAAAATATCCAATCTCAAAAGTCTATTAACCAAGGCCTGAACATCCATAGCCAAAGTCCTCTCCTTAGTTTGAATGAATGCTAAACTATCCATATTCTCCGCTTTTATACTCAAAGCATCTTCTATCATATTTGCCTTACTCGAATGATACAAGATAATGATGTCATAATCCTTAAGAAACTCAAGGCACATCCGCTTCCTCAAATTCAAATCCTTCTACTTGAAATGATGCTTAAAACTCCGATAATTAGTATAAACCTCACATGACATACCATACAAGTAAGAACTCAAAATTTTAAGTGCATGCATAATCACCTCTAACTCCAAATAATAAACTTGATAATTCTTCTTATAGGGCTTCAACTAGCGCGGCGTATAAGTGATCACTGTACCATCCTTCATGAACACACAACCTTGGCCAACATACAAAGCATCATAATAGACAATATACATTCCCTGTACCGAGGGAAATACCAATATTGGAGCTGTGGACAAAGTAGTATTTATTGGATATATTTGAGTTATTGCTTGCTTGGGGTACATACCACATTGTATGAGGTTCCATGTGGCCATTAATGAGACTTGCCAGTTGAATAACTTGTACTGGGTGAGATAAGGTTATTGGATTTGAAAATTGCATAATCGGATTTGGACAAGTTATGTTTGGAAGAGTAACGTCATTAGTTAGCTCTGAATTCTGCAATGATCCTTGTTGGATGAGAGAACTCCATGACTTATTAATTTCATGGGTGATTATAAGTTTTCGCATGATTCATTCGTCATTAGCAGTATTGTGAAGGTTTGAAACAAGTTTTCCTTTGATATGAGCTATATTACCTGTACCAGGTTTGGTAGTGGGTAGCTAATGTGGTCGGAAGGTATTGCTATGAGTATATGAGTTATAAGATACATTGTGCGGTTATACATTCATGAATTTGTACGACTTGTGGGAACTGATACAATATATATATATATATATATATATATATATCAGATCTTCTAAGAGATTTCAGATGTTGGGATTTGGTCCTAAGGTTATGGGCTAAGGTTGAAGAAAGGATCTTCAGTCAGGGTTGTTCCAATGGACATAGATGGATTGTGGTGGTATAGGATTACTCATTGTAATGTGAATGGTGAGATTATACAGTGATTTGATGACTTTGGATTGAATTTTAGCACGTTCGAGGACGAACGTATATTTAAGTGGGGAAGAATGTAATGACCCGACTAGTCATTTTGAGCTAGCGTTTTATTTGGTAGTTTGAGACTTTGAATAGCTTCATATGATATATTATGACTTGCATGTATGGTCAAATTTGGGTTTTCAGTGGTTAATGATTGATTAGAAGAATGATTCTCGATTTGGAAGTTTCATGTTGTAAGAGTTTACCACAGTTTGAATTTTGGATAGACGGAATTAAAATTGGATTTTGATGGATCTAATAGGCTCGTATGATTATTTTGGAGTTGTACGTATGTTTGGATTAGGTTTTGGAACTTCATAGGATGATTTGGCTCTTTTTATCGAAGGTTACCAATTTGAAAAACTTAAGAGTTCATAGGTTTGACCAAGAGTAGACTCTAATGTTATTGGACTCCAATTGGTGTTTCGAGACTTTGGATAGATCTTAGTTGAATTCAACTTGTGTGCAAATTTTGGAAGTTATTCAAAGTGTTTAATTGTGATTTGGATACTCTTTTGAAAGAATAAAGATTTAATAACTCAAGAGAACTTCTATTTGGGTTGAGCCTCGATTCTTTATTGTAATGTTCCAGTGGGTGTTTTGAGCCTTTGGATAAGTTTTAATAATGTATTTGTACTTGTTGGAATAATTGGATGGGGTCTCGAGGAGTTAGGATGTGTTTTGGATCATTGGTTGAGATACTAGTTAAGTTAAGGATTCAAAGTTTTACCACAGTCAATATCAGTTCAAGAAGATCTCTTTTCAGTATTTTGAGTGCGCGAGCAGGTTCGTAGCGTGTCTTATGATTGAAATGCATATATGGTTTGTATTCGGATGTCACAACCCAAATCCCTCCACAACAGTCGTGATGGCACCTAGTTTTTAAACTAGGTAAACCGACCACTTAACATTATTTAAAAAATAAAATCATGATATAATGAAACAAAGTTTTACATAAATGCAAAAATAGAAGTAACACAAGCCAAAGCGGCAATACTCAACATAGCTCCCATGAACTAGGTAGTACAGAATCATAATCTCTAGCCGAATACACAGGAATATCTCAAAATACACAATATTGTTTGGAAAATAAGATGACATTACAAATATAAAAAGAAAGGACTTCAAAGGACTGCGACGGTTAATGCAGCCACCTCGAATCTTCGCGGTGTATGAAGTTCTCACTACCTAGATCCACAACTTCCAACACCTGGATCCGCACAAAAATATGCAGAAGTGTAGCATGAGTACACCATGATCGGTATACAGTAAGTATCTAAACTGACCTCGGTGAAGTAGTGACGAGGTTCAAGTCATGTGATACGCACTAGTAAAAGTAACTTGTGCAATAAATCAAAAGGCTGACAACAAAAAGGATAACAGAAATAACAACAATAATATCACCGGAGCAATATAACAGTAGAAAGCCAGGAAACAACTCAACTTCAACAACATGTCATTAAAATAAAAATTCACACCAATGCTACCTCGTACCTACATTGTCAACCTCACTCGTACGACAGAGACCTCATGCCACAGTGTGAATCACCCTCGCACGACAAAGACCTCGTGTCAACATTATTCACACTCGCATGGTAGAGACCTCCTGCAAATATCAAACACACTCACACAGAAGAAACATCGTGCCCGCATGACAAAGACCTTGTGCCACTATGCCAATCACACTCGCATGGAAGAAACCTCATGCTCGCATGTCAACAACCTCATGCCAATACCCCAACCAATGTGCTCAACAAATCCACATGTGCTGCAAAATCACAAACAATAATGACAAAGCTATTATCACGGATATGAGTTCATAATTTATCAACAAGTGCATAAAGACAAGTCAAGCACGGTTCATATGCAATACAGCCTCAAATTAAGGCATATTAATAGCCTAAGGTCTTAACTGGTCACAAACCACACATATCACACATGTACACACTCGTCACCTCGTGTACACATCAAATTCCACATAACACAAATAAGCAATTACGGCCAAATCCTAAAGAGTTTTTCCCCCCCACAAACTTAGGTAAGATACATACATCAAACAAGACAAATAAGTACTCTAAAAATCCCTTCCCATGTGAATCAACCTCCGGACGGCTCGAATCTAGCCAAAATAACTTAATAATATCAATAGAAGCTATAAAAAATAATCCCAAATATTAAAGCTTCAATCTTGAACAAAAATAAAAAAAAGTCAAGTCAAAAAGTAAACCCACACCTTGACACCCGAAAAAACTTACAAATTCCAATACGAGTTCAAATATATGTGTTTCATCCAAATCCAACCTCAAATCGACCCTCAAGTCATCAATTTTTTTAAAAATGTTTTTACTAAAATTCCCAATTTCTTCACTTAGATTCATCAATTCAATCACTAAAATCAAGGTTGGAATCATGAATAATTAACAAATCCTAGTAAAAAAAATACTTACCCCATTTCAAATCGTGAAAATCCCCTTCAAAATCGCCCAAATCTGAGCTATATATCTAAAAATATAATAAAATAACCAACGAAGGACAAAAACTCAGTAGAACGCAATGAATAAGTCACACCATCAAGAACGCGATGAAGCAGTCACCTCAGCCTCCGCAAACGTGGCCTGGACCTCTCAAACGCGTAAGCCAAATTCCTCCCATCTCCCAGCTGCATCACGAAACCCGAAACCCAATCGTGAATATGTAGAAGGATGACTGCCCAACTTGCTATTGCCTTGTTGCGGTCGCGAAGAAGGAAACCATACATCAACAATAGAAATTCCAAAACAAGGAGAAATATAATCTGAAGCCCATCCGAAACACACCCGAGGCCTCCAGGATCCCGTCCAATCACACCAACTAATCCTAAAACTTAACACAGACCTAATCGATGCCTACAATCAAACAAAACAACATCAAAAACATGAATCACACCTTAATTCAAGCCTAAGGAACTAATCCAAATTTCCAAATTCAAAACTTACGTGGAACATGCCTAAACAACTCAGAATGACCTCAAAATTTGCATGCAAGTTCCAAATGATACAACGGACCTATACCAACTCCCTGAACCACAATCCATACCCTATATCACCAAAGTCAACTCTCAGTTAAACCTATCAACCTTCTAAACCTTCAACTTTTTCAACTTTCACCAAATAGAACCAAATCGACATAGGAACCTCCTAATCCAAATTCGGATACGCCTAAAGACAAAATAACTAGACGGGCCTGTTGGAACCATCAAAACACCATTCTGGGGTCGTCTAAACACAAGTCAAAGTTTAGTCAATTATTACAACTTAAGCAACCACCCCGACAAGTCACTTAACCGCAAATACACACGTGTAAAGCATCAAATAGGGGAAACTAGGCTAAAATACTCAAAACTACCAGCCGGGTCATTATATTTTCCCTCTCTTAAATAAATGTTCATCGTCGTACGAGTCTAGAATCATAACTGGAGTCTCAAAAATGTGAGGGTATCTGCTCCGCATTTCCTGCTCGGTCTCCTAAGTATTCTCCTCGACCGACTGACCTCTCCAATGAACCTTCATTGATGATATGTTCTTCGACCTCAACTTTCAAACTTGCCGGTCCCAAATGGCCACCTGCTCCACATCATAAGTCAAATCTTCGACCAACTGCACCGTGTTGAAGTCTAACACATGTGAAGAATCCCCATGATACTTTTGGAGCATGGAAACATGAAACACTAGGTGAACTCCCGATAAACTAGATGGCAAGCCAAGTCTGTAGGCTACCTCTCTAACTCTCTCAAGTACCTGAAAAGGACCAATATACCGAGGGATTAATTTGCCCTTCTTTCCGAACCTCATAACTCCATTCAAGGGAGAAACTTTGAGTAGAACCTTATCAATCACCGTATATGCCACATTACAAGCCTTCTAGTCAGCAGAACCCTTCTACCCAGAGTGTGGTGTATGTAGCATCTCTTGAATCAACTTCATTTTCTCCAAAGCATCACGAATCAAATCAGTGCCCAGTAACCCAGCCTCCCCAGGCTCAAACCAACCAACCGGAGAACGACATTTCCTCCCATATAAGGCTTCGTACGGAGCCATCAAGATACTCGACTGATAGTTGTTGTAGGAAAACTCTACTAACAGTAGAAATTGATTCCATGACCCCCCCAAGTCAATGATACATGCTCATATCATATCCCCCAATATCTGAATAGTGCGCTTGGATTGCCCTTCTGTCTAGGGATGAAATTTTGTGCTCAACTCGACCTGTGTGTCCAACTCTAGATGCACTACTCTCCAAAAATATGATGTAAATTGCGTGTCTACATCCAAGATAATAGAAACTGGCACACTATGAAAGTGAACAATCTCACAAAGATAAATCCGAGCTAGCTACTCTGAAGAGTAGGTAGTCATGACTTGAATGAAGTGTATAGACTTGGTAAGTCTGTCTACAATAACCCACACTGCATCAAATCTTTTCAAGGTCCATGCAAGCCCAACTACAAAATCCATAGTAATACGCTCTCACTTCCACTCTGAAATATCTAACATCTGAAGCAAACCACCCAGTCTCTGATGCTCGTACTTTACCTGCTGACAGTTCATACACCGAGCAACATACTCAACAATATCCTTCTTCATCCTCCACCACTAGTAGTGTTCCCTCAAATCCCGATACATTTTTTGGCACCCGGATGAATGGAATACTGCTAAGTCTGGGCCTCCTCAAGAATCATCTCTCGCAACCCATCCACATTTGGCACAAAAATCCGGCCTTAAAGCCTTAATATCCCATCATCACTAATAGTAACGTCCTTGGAATAACCATGGTGCACCATGTCCTTAAGGACAAAATTGTGGGGATCATCATACTGATGCACCTTGATGCACTCGAACAATGACGACCGTGACACAACACAAGCAAGAACCCCATTAGGCTCCAAAACATACAAACTCACGAACCTATTTGTCAAAGCCTGAACATTCAAAGCTAACGCTCTCTCCCCAATTGGATAAGTACACTAACATCTATCACAAAGGATAAGTGCGCCACACAACCATTATCAACCATCCATTGAGCCTTCAGAAAAGACACCACTCTATTAGGAACATGACCCAAGGAACCTCTGCACTCCAACCTCGGTAACTCCAGCATAGCTAACGTCACAGTATTAGCGTGGCAATGAAGAATTGCGTGATATGGTGATAACCAACCCATTTCCAAAATGACATCAAAATCCACCATATTAAGTAATAAAATAATATACCTGATCTCGTAGCCCCCAATAATGACCAAATAAGAACGATACACACGATCCACCATAATAGAATCCCTAATGGGTGTAGACGCATAAACAAGAGTATCCATAGAATCACGAGACATATCTATATATCAAGCAAAATAGGGGTACACATATGAGCGAGCAGTACCCAGATCAAATAAAACTGATGCATCTCTATGACAGACCGGAACAATACCTATAATGACAACATCTAATGCAACGACATCAGTCCTAACATGGAAAACATAACAATGGGCATGACCTCCCCCTCTAGGACGTCCTCTACTTGACTGTCCTCCACCCCTAGATGGATGTGCAGGTAGAGTAGCAATTAGAGTGGAAACCATAGTTTGAGTACCCTGCTGAGCTCCACCCCTCAGAAATCTGGGACAATATCTAATAAGGTGCCTAGTATCACCACACTCAAAAACACTCCTCTACAGGTGTGGCTATTGGTATTGAGTCTGCGCGAGATGATTGGAATAACCATTAAGGGGACCCCATCCAGATGGTGCAATGAAAGATGGATGTCCAGTATGAGTACCCTGGGGTCCCTGGCTAGATGGAGCACAACAGGTAACCTGAAATGCAGATTGAACTGGCCGACTGACAATGCCTGTGCCATGACGGATAAGAGCTGAAGAGTGGGAATCACTAAATCCTCTAGAACCACGAGGCTTCTTAGCCTCCCTATCTCCCCTCTCCTGCCCGCGAATATTCTACAATCTCCACAACCTGGAGGAATGGAGTCTCGGTCTCTAACTCCCGTTCTATCTCAAATATGAGGCTATAAGTGAGTCCTTCAATAAATCTACGAACTCTGTCTCTCTAATAGTGGAAACCAAAGAATGTGCATGATGAGATAACTCTGTAAACCTCAAAGCATACTTAGAAAGAATCATACCCCCTTGGCATAACTACTTGAACTAAGTGCATAATGCATCCCTGTGGGTCTGTGGAGCAAACTCTCCCAAGAAAATATCAGAGAAATAGACCAAGTAAGCAGCTTTACGCTAGCTAGCCTGCCCACCTCATAAGTCTTCCATCACCGATATATCTGTCCCATCAGTTGAAAAGCAGTAAGGTTGACCCGCACCTCCATCACACCCATAGTACGTAGAATGGGTGACACTGATCCAAGAAATCCTATGCATCGTCACAGAACCCTCCACTGAACTGGGGAGGATGGAACTTCCGGAACCTCTCCAAACTCATCTGCCCCTCAGCCGACACAACTGGCCCCACCTCAGGCAGAACTGCATCCACTAGTTGTACTGGTGCAACACTCGGTGTTTGATAAGTATGAGTCGATTTCTTTAGTGTACGGGTGGCAGGGGTTTGTGCTCCTCCCCCAGTCTATGAAGTAGTTGGTGCAACCCGAATCAACCCTGCCTGAGCCAAAGACATAAATATGCTCAGGAAGTGTGCCAAGGTCTATTTGAACCCTGGTGTAGCAATAGGCTACCCAGGTGCCAGCTCAACGTGCCCAGGATCCTGACCCTCCAATGGAGCTAGTGAAGGCTCCAAAGCTGCTACTCTTGCAGGTGCTCTAGATGTAGCACGTGTCCCTCCTCGGTCATGGCCTCTCACGGCTCTAGCAGGGGCACATGTATTTAGATCATCCGATCAGGTAGAGCATGTCCTCACCATCTATGAGAGAATAAAAAGACAAAAACTCAAACTCCAAAATCAATAAATCCGCATGATAAGGAAGGACAGAAGTGAAAGTTTTCCTACTAGTTCTGTAGCCTCTCGAGGATAAGTACAGACGTCTCTGTACTGATCCTGAATACTCTACTAAACATTTTCTTGACTTGTAGAACCTATGAAGCTAGAGCTTTGATCCAACTTGTCATGACCCAAATCTCTCCATAGGGGTCTTGATGGCACCTAGTTTCTAAAACTAGGTAAGCCAACCACTTAAGATTAGTTAAAACAATAAAAGTGTGATATAATGAAATAGAGTTTAACATAATAGAAGTAATACAAGCCAAAGTGGAAATACTCAACATAACTCCCTAGAATTAGGTAGTATAGAGTCACGAGCTCTAGATGAATACATAGAGATGTCTCAAATACACAATACTATTCAGATAATAAGATGACAGTATAAAGAGAAAAAAGGAAAACACTTTGAAAGACTCGGACGGTCAATGCAACTACCTCGAATCCTCATGATATGTAAATCTATCACTGCCTAGATCCGCTACCTTCAACACCTGGATCTGCCCAAAAATATGCAGAAGTGTCATATGAGTACACCACGGTCGGTACCCAGTAAGTATCTAGACTAACCTCGGTGAAATAGTGACGAGGTTCAAGTCATGTGATACTCACTAGTCAAATTAACATGTCCAATAAATCAAAAGGCTGGAAATAGAAAGGTTAATAGAAACAACAACAATAATATCATCGTATCAAGTGATAATAGTTAAAAATAAGGAAACAATTCATCTTCAACAACAAGTCACTAAAATAGAAATTCACACCAATGATACCTCACACCCACATTGTCTACCTCACTTGTACGACAAAGACCTCGTGCCACAATACCAATCATACTCGCATGGCAAAGACCTTCTGCTAACATTACTCACACTCGCACGATAAAGAATGCGTGCCAATATCAAACACACTCACAGAGAAGAAACCTCATGCCCGCACGGCAAAGACCTCATGCTACAATTGTAACACCCCGGAAAAGTTTGAAGTACTTACGTGTAAAGCCCGATAAAGTTTGTAAAGAAAATAATGTTTCATGGTGCCAGAATAGGCTTACGTGCCACGACTTAGAATTTTTGGGTTAAACAATGCACCAGAAAGTAAAGGAACATTTTTGGCAGAAAAGTACAATTTTGCGGTCCATTATGCGACCGCAGAACCACTCTGCGGACTGCGTAATGACCGTAGAGTGAGGCAGTTAATTGGGTCAGTTGGAAGCAACTATGCGGTTGACTATGAGACCACATAACTATTATGCGACGGCATAACAGTTATGCGGACCGCATAGTAACCTCACACACATGCAGTTTTTTTGGCTATTTTGTAACCAATTATGCGACCGATATGTGGTCCGCATATCGGTTATGCGATCGCATATGGGATCGTATACCTTGTTCCAGAGCTCCATTTTTGGGTTTTTAAAACCCGACCCTATTTCGTTAAATACACTCTTTGGGCCATTTGTTGAGACATAATCTGATATTCTAGAGTGACAGAGAGTGCCCTAGAGTGAGAAGGTGTTCTTCAATAATTTTTATTCAATTCTTGCTCAAGTTTTGGAAGATTAAGAAGGGAAGCTCACTAGGTATTCATCCTAGAGGTAAGATTCTACACCCTAAACCCTAATTTCGAAATTTTCTAAAAATGGGTAACTAGCAAGATAAATTTTGGGCATGAGAGTTGTTTATTTTACATGGATGTGTTATCAAAGGATGTAGGAAGATTGTTGAGATAAGAATGGTAAAGATGGGGTTGTGGGATGATGAAATTCTCCATAAAAGGACTTTGGAATCTTAATGCGCACTTAGTGTTTGATAAAATGCTCAAATGAGCTCGAACCATGATCATCTTCCTAATTTTGATTCAATTTGTTATATTTCTACAATAGATTGAAGTTGCTAAGAATTCCGGAACACTTAGAGTGTAAGGAAGCTCAAGTGAGGTATGTTGTCTAAACTCTTCTCTTAGAATTGAATCCCACGATATTCATGTAAATTATATTAGTCCCGAGTGATTCATTATGAGACTGGCCATTCCGAGTAAGATTGGGTTGAAGGATATATATTCAACAAGCATTCTAAATGCTCTATTCATGTTATGTTACCAATTGAGGATGTGTTAAAATACGGGCTGTGCATTAATAATGTTTCGACTTTAAGTCAAGTTCAAATGAAGGCTATTATGCCAAATTTTGTGAAATATCTCTATGTGCCTTAGACTCTAAATTGCTCACATATGTACTACACACCTTGATTTGAGTTGTATTTGTTGTTGATGATGATAATGATATTTGAAATTGATAAGGTGAGCATGAAATACTGAATATGGCCAACGTGCCAAGAATGA
>AWOL01S0008173.1:4033-40786 GCA_000715115.1 Nicotiana otophora | reverse complement strand
GACTCTAAATTGCTCACATGTGTACTACACACCTTGATTTGAATTGTATTTGTTGTTGATGATGATAATGATATTTGAAATTGATAAGGTGAGCATGAAATACTGAATATGGCCAACGTGCCAAGAATGACCTTATAATTATGGCCATTAGTACCAATGAAATGAAAATATGTGAAAGTAATATGAAATGTGATGATTGATATAAAAAGGTTGATGTCTCAAATAAGACAGCCTAACCGGCCGGGTCATGTTCGGACACCATGCCGCACACATGGTGGTTCTTGTGTTGGAAATTATAATTGCAATTGTGATTGTGGTCGATGTCCCTAATGGATAGCCTAGCCGATCGGGTCGTGATCGAACTCTGTGTTAAAGATGGTGGTATTAATATTGAGAGAAATTGTGGTTGATGTCTCTACTACGATAGCCTAGCCGATTGGGTCATGATCGGACTCCGTGCTAAGAGTGCAGTGGTACTGGTTTTGTGAATAATGGTATTGTGAATAGTGGTATTGGTACGGTGAATAATGGTACTGGTATTGTGGACAATGGTATACCGATACTAAAAATCTCCCAATGTGAGATATGAAAATTAATTTGAACACTGTCTTGATCCTAAATTGAGGTTTGATGTTAATTAAGGCTTTCATTGATATTATTATAATCTTATTTGTATTATTTGTCATTCTATTGAGAGGGTGTTTAGTTATACATACTAGTGCTATTCGACAGTACTAACGTCCCTTTTGCCGGGGGCATTGCATCTTTCAATGGATGCAGGTAGTTCCACAGCAGGAGATATTGATCAGTGATAGCAGTGCACTTTCTTCCCAACTGACTTGGTGAGCCCCACTTCAGTCCGGGGTCATGAATCTTTTGTACTTTGTGTATTCTGTTTGAGGTATAGTCGGGTCCTTATTGCCGACATTATCATTGTACTCTTCTTTATCTATAGAGGCTCCATAGACATAGTGTGGGTTGTGTATTGGTGCTGGGGAAAGACAAACTATGTTATGTTGTGGATGTATTACTTGTCCATTTGAGACATTAAAATGATGAAACTATTGGAAATGAATTGGTATTGTAGACATGGACACATTTTTGCCTAATTAATGATAATATGTATTATCTCTATTCATGGATGAGTTTGGGTAGAATGAAATCTAATAGGTTTGCTTGGTCGGGTTCACTCGGTTGAGCGCCAGTCGCGCTCCTCAGTTTTGGGGCGTGACAACAATACCAACCACACTCGTATGGATGAAACCTCGTGCTCGCACGGCAAAAACCTCTTGCCAATACCCAAACAATCCACTCAACATGTCCACATGTGCCACAAAATCACAAACTATAATGCCAAAGCTATTATCATTGATATGAGTTCATACTTTATCAACAAGTGCACAAGGACAAGTAAAAATAGTAAAATGCGGATGGGTATTTAACAAATAAAGCATTTTACAGCTAAAAATAAGTATAGTGATCATGCTCTCATAGCCATAAAGTGATTAAGAATTGTTCATATTCAATACATCCTTAAATTTAAGGCATATTAATAGCCTAAGGTTTGCTCTGATCATTAAGCCACACATAGCACCATGTACACACTCGTCACCTCGTGTACACGTCGCATTGTACATAACACAAATAACAAATTACAGCCAAATCCTCAGGGGTTTTTTCCCCACACAAGGTTAGTCAAGATACATACCTCAAACAAGCAAAATCAGTACTCTAAAATTCCCTGCTCACGTGAATCAACCTCTGGACGACTTGAATCTAGAAACAGTAACTTAATAATATCAATAGAAGCTATAGAAAACAACCCCCAAAAATAAAGCTTCAATCTTGAACAAAAATAAAAAAGTAAACTCAAAGAGTCAACCCGGACCCGCACCCCGTAACCCGACAAAACTCACAAATTCTGAACACACACTCTAATGCAAGTCCAAATATATGGGTTTCATCTAAATCCGACCTCAAATTGACCCTCCAGCCCAGAAACGCCTTTGCGTTTGCATGCAAACCATCGCAAACGCGATGAAGAAGTCACCTCAGCCTCCACGAATGCAGCCTAGACCTCGCGAACACGTAGGCCAAATCCCTCTCAGCTCCTAGCTACATCACGAACGCAACCCTTCGCAAATGCGACTGCCTTGTCATGATCGCGGAGAAGGAAACCAGACATCATCATAATAAATTCCAAAACAAGGAGAAATATTCTGATACCTATCCGAAATAAGCCCGAGGCCCCCGGGACCTCGTCCAATCACACAAAACAATCCTAAAACATAACATAGACCTACTTGAGGCCTCAAATCATACAAAACAAAATCAAAACTACGAATCGCACCTCAATTAAAGCTTAAGGAACTAATCAAAATTTCCAAATCCAAAACTTATGCCGAACATACCTAAACAACTCGGAATTCCTCAAAAGATCACGGAGAAAGAAACCCGACATCAGCATAAACAATTCCAAAACAAGGAGAAATGTTCTAATACCTATCCGAAACACGCCCGCGGCCCCTAGGACCTCGTCCAATCACACCAAACAATCCTAAAACATAATGCAGACCTACTTGAGGCCTCAAATCATACAAAACAAAATCAAAACCACGAATCACACCTCAATTCAAGCTTAAGGAACTAATCAAAATTTCCAAATCCAAAACTTACGCCGAATATACCTAAATAACTCGTAATGACCTCAAATTTTGCGTGAAAGTCCCAAATGACACAACAGACCTATACCAACTCCCGGAACCACTATCCACTCCCAATATCATCAAAGTCAACTCTCGGTCAAACTTAGCAACCTTGCCAATGTTCAACTATATAACTTTCGTCAAATAAAACTAAATTGACCTAGGAACCTCCAAATCCAAAAGTGAACATACGCCTAAGTCCAAAATCTCTATACAGACCTATTAGAAATATCAAAACACCATTCCGGAGTCGTCTACTCAAAAGTCAAACTCTAGTTAACTCTGACAACTTAAGCGTCCATCCTTGGGACTAAGTGTTCTAATTCAATCTAAAACTCCCCTGAAACTAAACCAACCATGTCTGCAAGTCACGTAACCACAAATACACATATGTAAAACATCCAATAGGAGAAAAAGGCTAAAATACTGAAAACGACCGGCTAGATCGTTACATCGGGAGGTTCCGAATGAGTTTTGGGTGCTAAAACGAAGATTTTTGCGATTGCTGATTTTCTGGTGCAACAATTCTGAAAATACCGATTATGTCCCAAAAATTTTCGGACTTCCTTTTAAACTTCAAAACATCATATCTCCCTCATTTTAAGGCCAAAATAGGTGATTCAAATTTTGGGTACAATATCGCAATAATTGTGTTGGGGTTTTCAAATGTGAGTTTTAGGATTATCTAACATCTAATAAGGCTGGGACAATTGATGTATTATTGTTTTTACTTATTTCGAGATTTAGTTACTTTTTCTTACAAAGTTACGATTTTTGAGGGAGTTTTCATCTACTTTATTTGGGTAAGTAAACCTAATTCATATTTATGATTATAACATAAATCTATCATTGAATTTGGCTCTAAATCAAGGAATATTAATCAAGAAAAGAGGGCTTTTAGCTTGAAAGATAAGAAAGTATATTTTAGGGGGTTTTAACGAAACTTTTCTAAAGTGAATAATGGAGATTTAAACCCCGATTTGGAGTTAGTTTTGGATACAACTTGTACAATTAGACTCGTATTGGAATGGGTATTCCACACTTGTAAGTTTTGTTGGGTTCCATGGTGCGAGCCGAGGTTGACCTTTTGGGTTGACTTGAGTATTTGATTAGAAATTCGATATCTATCATTTGAATTTGATTCCTATGGTATTATTTGATGTTATTGAGTCATTTTTGGCTAGAATCGATCCGTTCGGAGGCCGATTCGTGTGAGAAGGCATTTTTAGTGTATTTATTTAGCTTGTTTGAGGTAAGTGCTTTCCTAACTTTATTGAGGAAATTTTTCTTAATAAATGATATTATTTTCTACATGCAGAGGTGATGTATATCTGAGGTGACAAGCGTATATGCAATGATCCAGCCGTCGTTTTGAGCTCTAGCATGTTGTTCGACGGTTTGAGACCTTGAATAACGTCAATTTATGCATTATGACTTGCACGTGTGGTTGGTTTCGATTTTTGAGAAGTTTGGAGTTGATTTAGAAGAATGATTTTCAATTCAAAAGCTTTAAGTTGGAAAGTTGACCAAGATTTGAATTTTGAGTAAACGAACTTGAAATTGGGTTTTGAAGGTTTCTATAGGTTCATAAGGTGATTTCAGACTTGGTCGTATGTTTGGATTGAGTATCGGATGGTGCGGGAGCAATTTAGTGCCTATTATCGAAACTTTGCATTTTTGAAGGTTTGAAATTTGCTAAGTTTGATGTAGAGTGTACTTTGGTCTTATCAAAATTCGGGAAGTATTCCAGGACCTTGGATAGGTTAATTTTATTGGTTTGAACTTGTGCCTAATATTTGGTTATGCTCTGGAATGTCTAAGTGTGATTTGGACGCATTCGACAAAGTTTGAATGTTTGAAAGTTAAGAGAAGGCTTTGATTGTTGATTCGTGATTTTGATATTGTTAGTGGCACTTAGAGCCTTTGGATAAGTTTAGATAAGTTATTGTGACTTGTTGGTGCGATTGAACGGGGTTCCGGGGATCTTGGGTGT
Source organism: Nicotiana otophora (assembly GCA_000715115.1). Classification (NCBI taxonomy): domain Eukaryota; kingdom Viridiplantae; phylum Streptophyta; class Magnoliopsida; order Solanales; family Solanaceae; genus Nicotiana; species Nicotiana otophora. Next base: position 36,088 of record AWOL01S0008173.1, on the reverse strand, counting down.
CTTTCGGTATGGTTCTAGACCAGTTTTCTTTATTTTGTAATTGTTGTCTTCTGGTATTAGAGACGTGCTTCGCGATCGCAGTGTTTGGTCTAATGATTTAGCGTATTCGTGTGGAAAGATTCACGAACGCGAAGTGTTAGTATGGTGGCCTAGATTGGATTGTTGCTCTTCGCGGTCACAGGGAGCTATTCATGATCATAGAAGGCAATTGCTAAGGGCTGGCAGGGTTTGGTCTATGCATTCGCGGAGCTAGGCTCGCATTTGCATTCTTGAAGGTTTGGAAGGCCGGGCTTCATGATCACAGGACTGGCCTCGCATTCGCGAAAAGAGATTTTTGGGCAAGGTTGGTTTAGCCTTTGAGATCGTGAACATGAAGTGCATGGGCACTATATAAGTTAGAAAATCGGGATTGGGCTCGTTTCATCTAATTTCTTCTATTGGAGCCGATTTTGAAGATCCATTTTCATCATCTATTATGAGATAAGTGATTCCTACTCATTGTGAGTTAAAAACATAGATTACATATGGATTTTAACAAGAGAATTGCTAGAAATTGTGGAATTTTTGAAGAAAACCTAGAATTTATAGTTTTGGGATTTTGATCATGGAATTAGGACTAAATTATATATCTGAATTTATGGTTTTATATGTAGTATTTATCTTCGAGGATTTTTGGAACCCAGGTACGTGGGCCCGGGGTTGACTTGGTAGACTTTTCGTGAGGAGTTGGAAATTTTTTCTAATTGTTAAATTATGGGTCTTTGAGTATATTTTGGTTGGTTTGCACGTTCTTTGACTAGTTTAAAATTCGTTTGGCAATGATTTGAGGTGCTAGAGGGGCGTTGGAGCTGGTTATCAAATTTTGGAGCAAGGTAAGTCTTCTATCTAACCTTGTGAGGGGGAATTTACACTGTAGGTGCTGTATTTCTTATGTGCTACATGCCATGGAAGCTAAGCACGTATGCGGTGACGAGTGTCCGTGCATATGCTAGAATTCCTGATTATGTCCGGGTAGATTTAGACTCACGCCATGATTTAATTGTATTATTTGATTCATTCTTGCATGTTAATATGCTTTAATTTACATAGTTGCCTGAGAGTAGACTTGCATAAAATATTGTACTTGTTACTATATATACCTGGCAAACTACTTAATTAGTAGTAAAAATTTATACTTGTACGGATTTTATCCCGTGTTGTACGAATTTGTCCGGAATTTTCTCAAATTTCATAACTCACACATATATTCGTGAGTGGGGCTAGTGACCCGTAAAACTTCACTATTCCTATGGGATGGGGCTGAAAGCCTCAATAGTACTATTATGGATCGGGCCAGACGACCTTGTCAGTATTATGAGATGCATCTATGGTTCGGGTCGGTCGACCCTCGGCAGTTTTCACGATTATTATAGGAGAGGTCCGTGCGCGATGGGAGGAAATTATGCCACTACTCTTATGGGATCGGGTTATTTGCCTTGGCAGAATCGTGCAAATTATTTGTTAGGGATTCAACGTACTTATAAGTCTTCCTGACTTGAGATGTGACCGTTTATTTGATGTTGACCATTATGTATTCCCTTTTAGGAAGTATCCGATATTTTAGAACTTTGTTTTTACTCTTCAGTTGAGGATCACATTATGTGCCTATATCCATTTTCACCATTTTACTTGTGATGCTTTATACCTGGCTACTTTTACCGTACTTGATTTATTGTACCACTATTTAGTGTTGATATTGACCCGTCGTCACTACTTTTTTGGAGTTAGGATAGATACTTACTAGGTATGTATTGATTTATGTACTCATATTATACTTCTGCATTGATTGTGCAGGTGCTGAGAAATGTACTTTTGGGGGTCATCTGGGCGTGTAGGCGCAAGTGCTGAGGAGACTTTGTGGTGAGATGCTCTCTATGCTATAATTCGCAGCACACGAAGTCCCCGACCCATTCATTTATTGTATTATATCTATTTTCTATTCAAACAATTGTTGTAGTTGTATTGTAATTTCTGGTAGATACTCATGCACTTGTGACACCGGGTTTTGGAGATTTAGATTTTGCTCGTGGTTATATTCTATTATGATTTCAGGTTTATATTTTGGCCACATTCGAATATTTAAAATAATAACATCTATACTTTTTATGAAAATGAACTATTTTCACTCTCTATTTCTTTAATTCTCTTGAAAGGCACTTTGGATTTATTATTGACGTATTAATTTAATTGTTGGCTTATCTAATGGTAGAATTGGGTGCCATCATGACCTACGTTGTGTTTTGCGTCATGGCAGTTTGGTATCAGAGCGCTAGGTTCACTTAGGTCTCATGAATCATGAGAAAGTCTAGTAGAATCTTGTAGATCGGTATGGAGACGTCTGTACTTATCTTCCAGAGGCTACATGGCTGTTAGGAGTATTTCCCTTTCGATTCCTTATTGTGCGATTTGGTTTTGATGAAGCTTATGCCTTTAGTTTCTTCCTACGCATTCGTAGCGATGTCAAGCATTCAATATCAGATGGGCACCGACTAGTTGTGGAGATGCTACATATATGGTGCGAGGTGTTTTTCCCTACGTATACGGGCACACTATTATTGTCATTTTGTGGAGGGGTATTTTCTCATTTCAGCCCAGTGTTAGTGTTGGCCATGGTTTTGAGGAAATGCACCTTGTATTGTGATGTACATTCATTGTTATCGCGTGGTGTTGGTGTATATGGTGGGGTGTCTACCTATGTGTCACGGCAGTGAATGATTTCGAGGGAGGATTATTCGATTCATGATTGGGACTATGGATATTAAGGCGTTGGTAGACGGAGTCGCGAAGTTGGATATTTCCGAACATGGTGGAATTTTTGTTTATGTTGTGGTGTTGTTGTCCTTGTTTGAACACATTAAGGTGTGTCAGTATGATGTGTTTCATTTGGTTGCTTTTGAGGCACGACGTTGTGAAATGGTAACTAGGAAGCGGTTAGCAGAGATGGCGGTGTAATGCGACTTCAGGGTCGTATCAGTGTTTCTATTGTGGATGGCTCAAGGGAGCTGGTCCTTAAAGAGGCTTAGAGTTGATGTCAATCTATTTGTTCGGGTGCTATGAAGATGGATCATGATTCGAGGCAGCATGATTTGCGGCAGATGATGAGAAAGGACATGGTGGGATATGTCTCGTGGTGGTTGAATTGCTAGTAGGTCAAGTACGAGCAGCAGAGATGGAGTAGTATTCTTAGGAAGATGGTTTAACCGGAGTGGGAGTGGTAGTGTATCGTATGGATTTGTGGTAGGATAGCCACTTGCTTTGAGGAAGCTTAAAGATATTTGGGTAATAGTGGACAAATGACTACGTCTATGTATTTCATTTGGGGTGGTGGTTTCTGTACTTAGGAAGTTTGAATGCGACTAAAAGAGTTTTCCTAGAATATAGAGGAATGAGAATGCTTGATTGTCATTTTGGGATGCAATATAGCTTCGAGTTTTAAATGGATTGTTGGACCTTTAGTTGATGTTAATGGAATGAATGAATTCTTATAGCTGGTGGACGAGTGTGGACTCTGGAGGACTAACTTATTTCATGGTGGTTATAACCATGGTAATGTTGTTGGAATATGTCAATATGGGGTTATGCTGGTGGTCTATCTCATGTGAGAGGTTAGGAGTTATGTGATTTCTGATGAAGTTCCTATGATAAGTTATATCATCTATCCAATAGGATGCGTGTACTACGAAGTGGGTCTTGGATCACTTGAAGAAGATGGTGTGACTGTCAGGAGGTCGAGCGTGTGTTTGTGGACGATAATGTAGGGTGTGTTATAATTAGTGCAACGAGAACTTACGAGAAAATTTGCCGAGTAACAGTGTGAGAACATGGTAGCTAGGAGGAGAAGTCATTGTGGGTCCTTGGATTTTGTGATTGTGGCTTAAAGCAAAGTGGGCGAGCCTACCATCGATGATTGGGTCACGTGGTTATGTGTCTTTGTAGTTACTAGTTATTAGTAAGTTGGTGGATTAGTTATGTCTGAGAAAGAGAACATCAAGGGTGATTCGGTCAAGGAAATAGATAGATTTGTGCTACAGTCCACCTTATTGATATGTGAAGGTCGTGAAATGGCACAAAATTGATATTTCTTTGTGATGGTGATGTATAGGGTAAGAGACTCATTCAGTTGCTTCTTTGGGGTTTTCGAGTGCTAACGGAGCACTAGTTACTTGGTTATATAATCAAAAGTGGTTTAGAGTGGGCAACACTCAATAGTGGTTCTAGTGGATCCGAGATTTAAGGTTTGGTGCCTAAGGATATTCGGGTTCGTTATGTGGATGAGGATTGGGTTTTGTAGCAAAGTGTGAAGGGTAGTTAAGTATTTTTATGTTGTCATCTGGTCTACAGTACATGGTAAAGGGATAAAAGAAACAACTTCGAATTTGCAAAAAGCCTCATCGGAACTGGTATGGTAGTTAAAAGTACTATTGAGCGCATTGAAGAGTATAAAATGGCTAAGGTGTATTGAGATGACGTGGTATTATGCTATGGGGTCACTCGGGATGAGTGTCGATTGAGGTCCATTGTGTGTTGGAAAAAAGAGGTGTTACTTTGAAGGCATGTCAAGAAGAAAGCGAAAGAAGTTGAGTTAGTTTAGTAGTGGTTTGGATCAACATAGTAAAGGGAAATGAACGGTTCCATCGGTATTGATAAGGCTATACAGGTGTTTCATGGCTATACTTGTGGGTTTTGCAGTCTGCGTGACTCGGTTGACATAGAAGACTCACTTTAATGGTTCAGTTATATGCAAACTGGTCCCGAGGAGTTATGGCAGTTTCGACCACGATTTGAGGTTTGTGTCTTCTGTGGTTATGAGAAGTTGGTTGTGTGTCGTGATTCTTCCTTCTGAAATGAGTTAAGTGAAAGGATTCTAGCCTACCAAGTGCTTATCCTACTGATGGCTCAGGGTTATGATGGAGTTCTAGTACTCTTGCGTAACAACATGATAGGTGCCGGGTTGCAATATCTAATTAGGATTGAATGATCAAGGTTGTGGTTCAGGTTTAATGTCATAAGCTCGGAGGAGCGTTGAGAATTTCAGATGTCTAGAGTATATTGGCGCTATTTGCTGCCTGAGAATGGTGCATATGGAAGAGGCATTATGTATTGATTTGCGAATCTTGATTAGCACTACAGAAATAGCATGGTTGGTAGCCATGGATGTGAAGATTTTGTAACTTGGTGCGGAAGGTTATGGGAGTATCTTTCATGGGATGATTGTGTAGGTATAACTTGGCAGTCAACTGAGTGGTAGATATTAAAATCAGGCATGGATATTTCAGTGTTGTCGCAAATTTGAGAGGTTATGGCTGAGAGGCGCACCATTCCTTTAGTTACGGACTGTGGAAGTTTGTTCCAAACTTGAGGATTGATCATATGTGTCATGGATAGGGTTATTGTTGATTCTTGGAAGATTATTGACCTATTTTGGGATGATGAGAATCGGTTTCGAGGTTCATTGGTGGACCTAATGTGAATTGTATATTCTACACCATATCAGATATGCTTATTCAGCATAGCATTTCTTATGGATGAGTCTTCGGGCATGGTGGATGTCATTCCTATCGTTGCCTATTTCACGTGCTACTCTTTTATGCCATGAGGTTTGGGAGATGATTGATTATTTCACACATGTGTTGTGATCCTGTGTAGCTTGTGGTGTTATATGGGCGAGATGGCTCTCGAGATGCTAGCTGTTTATTGCACCTTAGACGTGCTTGGCCTTTTGTAGTGCTTGAGACTATCCGTCTACCCAGGGTTATATTTATGCACTTAGCACGCTTGTGGTTGATATGCATGTGTATAGTTGGTATGAGTATTTTGGCTCGATGGGAATTTCCTTACTCATTATTATGTGTGGGTTAGATGGCATGCCTCCACAGGTATGATATTTGGATTAAGTTGTATGTCGCAAAGATATCATGTGTGGATTGGGATGCACGCCGCAATAGTGAGATTGGTTACGGTTAGTTGTACTTATCTTGTGATTTTTGCTTCTCATATTTGAGATACGTTCATAGCATTTGTTTGGTTGTATTAGTCGTTACGCGAGCTAGATAGTTCTGTACTCGGGTTCACTTTTCCTTATTAGTCATATTCGAGTTATGGCTTGTTAGCGCATTGATGACGTCGTATGAGATTTTAGATGGTTTTGATGTGGCTTGTCAACAGAGCAACTTATACTGGATGAGACGAGGTTGTTGGGCCTGGAATCAGTGCAATTGTATTTGTATAATGGATGATTGGAGGAAGAATTTCCCTAATTAGTTCAGAATGTGGCAATGGTTCTTGTCCCGCAGAAGATCTCTACGATTTATTAGTTGACGGGTGGTTATGAGATTCTGTACTTTTCTTTCTTCGTTGCAGTGTTAAAGGGTTGGAACATGGCCTTCAGGTGTTAGGAGGTGTATTACCGGTACCAAATTCAGAAATTGGCTGCTATTGCGCTTTCAGGATATTATTACGAGAATATGAATTACTCGGTGTGTCGTATGGTTACGACTTGGGTGAATACGTATGTTTTGATATAGCTTGCAGAGATTGCTACAGTGTATGTATGCAAGAAATTGGATCTTGTAGGAAACTGTGGATGTTGGAATTTGGTTCTAAGGCTTGTGGACTGAGGTAGCAAGAAGTATCTTCAGTCCGGGTTGGACTGATGTTCCCATATGAATCGTGGTGGCATGGGTAGGTGCACGGCGAGTTATGCAGTGATTTTGGAAACATTGGAACGGTCATTGGCACATTCGAGGACAAACGTATGTTTAAGTAGGGGAGAATATAACGACCCCACCGGTCGTTTTGAGCTCTACCATGTCGTTCAATGCTTTGAAATATTGAGTAGCTTCACTTTGTGTATTATTACTTGAACAAGTGTTTGGTTCCGATTTTATGGAAGTTCAGAGTTGATTTGGAAGAATAATTCTCAATTTGAAAGCTTTAAGTTGGAATAGTTGACCAAGGTTTGAATTTTGAGTAAACGAACTCGGAATCTAGATTTGAAGTTTCATATAGGGTCGTAAGGTGATTTTGGATTTGATCGTATGTTCGGGTAAAGTATCAGATGGTCTGGGAGCAATTCAACACTTATTATCGGAAGTCTGTATTTTTGAATGTTTGAAATCTGTTAAGTTTGACTTAGAGTGTACTTTGGTGTTATAGGAATCTGTGCAATATTTCGGGACCTAGAATATGTTCATTTTATTGGTTAAAACTTGTGCCTAAATTTTTGTTGTGATTCGGAATGTCTAAGTGTGTTTCGGACGCGTTCGACAAAGTTTGAATGTTTGAAAGTAAAGAGAAGCGTTCGATTGTCGATTCGTGATTTTGATGCTGTCTGTGGCATTTTGAGCCAATGGATAAGTTTCGATAAGGTATTGGGACTTGTTGGTGTGATTTCACGGGGTTCCTGGGGCCTCAGGTGTGCATCGCGATTACAAAGAAAGGCTCACGATCGTGTAGTGTTGTTTGGGCTGATGCTTCATTGTGTTTTTGCGTGCAAAGGGTAGCGAATGCAAAGTGTTAGCGTGGTGTCCCATATTGGAGGGTTGCTCTTCATGTACACAGGGAGCTATTCGCGATTGCGGAAGGCAATTGCTGAGGGCTGAAAGGGTTTGGTCTACATGTTTGCGGAGCCGAGCTCGCATTTGCAAAAGTTTGCCAGGCTGGGCTTCATGATTGGCCTCGTGATCGCGAAGAGGATGTGCCCGGGTAGTGTATAAGGTAGCAAATCGGGATTGGGCTCACTTCATCTTATTTCTTCCATTGGAACTGATTTTGGGACGATTGGGAAGAGTCATTTTCATCATCTATCATGAGGTACGTGATTAATACTTATTGTGAGTTAAATGAATGGATTATATATGGAGTTTAACACGAAAATTGATAGAAATTATGGGACTTTTGAATAAAACCTAGAATTGGTATTTTTTAATTTTGACGACGAAATTTACATAGAATTAGGAATAAATTATATATTTGCGTTCGTGGTGTTATAGGTAAAATGTATCTTCGAAACGTTTCGGAATCTGCGCTCGTGGGATCGGGGTTTGACTTTTCGTGAGGAGTTGAGATAATGGTTAAATTATGGGTCTTGGAGTATATTTTGATTGGTTTGCATGTTGTTTGACTAGTTTCAGATTCGTTTGGCAGTGGTTTGTGGTGCTAGAGGGGTGTTGGAGCCGGTTTTTAAATTTCAGAGCGAGGTAAGTCTCCTGTCAAACCTTGTGTAGGGAGATTTACTCTGTAGGTGCCTTATTTGTTATGCACTGCGTGTTTTGGGAGCTACACACGTATGAGGTGATGAGTGTCCGTGCATATGGTAGAATTCATGGTTATGTCCGGGTAGATTTAGACTCACGCCATGCTTTAATTATATTATTTGATTTATTCTTGCCTATTAATATGCTTTTATTTTCATTGTTGCCTGATACTAGACTTGTGTAAAGTATTGGACTTGTTATTTTAGATACCTGGCGAACTACTTGATTAGTAGTAGAAAATTATACTTTACTTGAACGGATATTTTCCTGTGTTGTACGAATTAGTCCGAAGTTTCTTAAATTTCATAACTCACACATATATTCATAGGTGGGACTAGTGACCCGTTAAGTTTCACTATTCCTATAGGATTGGGCTGAATGCCTCAGCAATAATATTATGGATCGGGTCGTACGACCTTAGCAGTATTATGAGATGCAACTATGGTTCTGTCTGGTCAACCTTCGGCAGAGTACAAGATTATTATGGGATTGGGTCGTGTGCCACAACAGGAAATCATGCCATTACTCTTATGGGATCGGGTTGTTCGCCTCGGCAGATTTGTGCAAAATTTTGATAAGGAGTCAGTGTGCTTATGAATCTTACTCACTTGAGATGTGACCATTTATTTGGTGTTGACCATTATGTATTCCATTTGAGGAAAAAGCCGGCATTATAGGACATCATGTTTATTCTTCAGTTGAGGATCGCATTATGTACCTATATCTATTTTCAATTATTTATTGGCCATGCTTCATACCTATCTACTCTTACTGTACTTAATTTATTGGACCACAAGTAAGTGTCGATGTCGGATCCTCTTCACTACTTCTTCGAGGTTATGCTAGATACTTACTCGGTACACGCTGATTTACGTACTCATACTACACTTCTTTACTGATTGTGCAGGCACTGAGACAAGTACTTTTGGTGGTCATCTGGGTGCGTAGGCACAGTTGTTGAGGAGACATTGTGGTGAGTTGCTCTCTATGTTAAGATCCGCAGCACACAGAGTCTCCGTCCTATCCATTTTTTGTATTATGTCTATTTTTTATTTTAGATAGTTGTTGTAGTAGTATTGTAATTTCTAATAGATGCTCATACACTTGTGACACCGGATTTTGGAGATTTAGATTTTACTCATGGAACCACATGATAAAGTGACCCAATGCCAGTCCAATTCTCATGCCAAACATTAGTGCAGCACCTATTCATTTCCCAGAGAATTTGATGTTCTACCCCCTCCCTTGCTTCCAACATTTTCTTCCAAACATGAGATCCATTTGCGATTGCGATGTATGCTGAGTCTGTCAGGGTTCACAAATGTGAGCCTTGGTCCGCAATTGTGAGGGTTCGCAAATACGAACCCTGTGTCGCAACTACAACAACTGCAACTGGTTAAAGGGCTGGGAGACGAGATTTTTGAACTCATTCTCACATTTTTTAACCCTAGACTTGGTAGGAAGCGATCTGAATAGGGGATTTTCACCTAGAAACCTTTGGTAAGTGATTCTAATCTATTTCTAATCATATTCCATTAACATACCTTTGATTTTAATATCAAAATAATGTGAATCAAAGTGAAAATTTGTGAAGCTTTGTCAAGTTTTTAAAAAATAAGAAATTGAGTTTTGAGAATCGATTTGGATATGGATTATGAAACTAATTACATAAATGAACTCGTGGGGTCATGGGTAGACAGAATATACCATTGTACCCGAGTTTTGACCGGGTGAGCCTTGGGTTGATTTTTGTTGACTTTTGGGAAAAGCTGTGAAGGTCTTAGCTTTATCTATTGCAATTGAATTCCCTAGCATTGTTTGATAATATTGACTCGATTTTGGTTAGATTTGAGCCGTGCAGAGGCAGATTTTTTAAGGAAAAAAGCTATTTCCGAGTATTGAATTGGCCTAATTGAGGTAAGTGTCTTGCCTAACTTCGTGTGGGGAAAGCTACCCCTTAGGATTGGTATTGTTTGAATCAAATGTTCTAAGTGAAATCCGTGTACACAAGGTGAAGAATGGGTACACGGGTTATACATGATATTTTATCGATTTAGGCTACTTAGACTATTTTCATGCTTTAATTGAATGCCATATCATTCTTTAATTCTCTTAGTCAATCTATTCGTATTGGTGCTAGGCTATCCTTACATGCCTTAAATGATTTTGTTAATACGTTTTCTACCTCCTAATTGATAATTTGCTCTCATGCTTTAGTTGAACTTGTTGCCTCTTTTATTGTTACATGCTATCTCTTCATTGTTAATTATCATTATTGGAAGTTGTCGATCGTGTTATATCTTTCCTTATTGATCATCATTTACTTGAAGTAATTATTCATGATATCCCTTTCCTTGTTCATTTCTATTATATTAAACTCATTGCTAAATGTTATCTCTTTTGTTGTAAGATAGTCTTATCTAATATCATGGTTATACATTATTTTTCTCATTGTTGAGGTAATTGGTGTTAACGTTGTGAAAGCCGTTAACACGTTAAGGCGAAGTTAGTTATTGTTGATACATCTATCTTATCGAGCATTTTACATTTATTTTTGTTGTTGATATTCTTGTATATGTTATGGTGGAGTCGGGGAATATTGTTGTGGAAATATTGGGTATTGTTGTTGTTGTTGGAAAGTTGTAATATATGGACACTTGTGGTATGGGTTGTTATTGTGATATGATATTGACGCGCATGCGGCAGTATAAGACTTGGGGTTAATGTGCATGTGGAGGTATAAGGTGGGACTAATGTGCGTGTGGCCTGTAGGGGAACTACGTGAAGCCACTCGGTGTCATAAGGTGGGCTAAAGTGCATGTAGCTATTTCGAGAGAACTGTTTTCAAAACCTATTTTCAAATGTAAGTCTCACGCGACGACATAAGAAAATATTGTGATTGAAATTGAGAAATGTGAATACTAGGCGGTACCTCGGTTGTGATCCTTGATTATACGAGGCGGTACCTCAGTTTTGATTTCATTATACATGAGGCGGTACCTCGTTGTGATTCTTCCTGTTCATTTTATGTTGCAAAGTGTTTTGGTGGGAATATTTCTTGTTGTTTCATTCTTTATTGTTCTAGTAGTTGTTGTCCCTTTAGTTGCTTCTTTTATGCCATTTCCATGGTTGGTTTCTGGTACTAGTTAATGCTATCATCTTGTTCCGTACCAATTGTTTCTTCACTTTCCATTACATATTTGTATTACTATTTCATACTGTTTATTTATATCCTAGTAGGTTTCTTGACCTGGCCTCGTCACTGCTCTACTGAGGTTAGGCTCGATACTTACTGGGTACCATTGTGGTGTACTCACACTACGCTTCTGTATATCTTTTGTGTAGATCCAGTTATGTCTACTCGTGCTGGTCGTTAGAGGTTGGTTATAGCTACTGCTTGGGAGACTTCAATTGTATACCTGCTCCAAGTCCGCAGGCCTCAGAGTCACCTTCCCTATTTTTCTTTCTGTTGTGTTTCTTTCAGATTGTGATGTATTATGTATTCTAGAATTATTCTATAGAGCTTATGACTCAGTTCCACTGGTTTTTGGGAGCATACTGTTGAGATTATGTTTTGCTTCGGAAGGTTATATTAGTATTCAGCTTTGTTTTAGTATTTTGATAAATTGATTCTGCCAAGCTTTTATTATTTGTTAGGCTTACCTAGTCGTAAATACTCGGTGCCATCACGACTTCTTGCAGAGGGAAATTGGGGTCGTAACAAGTTGGTATCAGAGATCTAGGTTCATAATTGTTACGAGTTATAAGCATGTTTAGTAGAGTCTTGCGGATCGGTACGGAAATGTTTGTACTTATCTTTAAGAGGCTACAAAATTATTAGGAAAACTTTACTCCCTTGATTCCTTATTGTGCAAATTGGTTGATTTTGAAACCTAAATCTTTGACTTTCTATTCTCTCACAGATGGTGAGGACACGCACCGCTGGATCCGATGATCAGACACTTGCGCCCTCTGCTAGAGCCGTGAGAGGCCGATGAGGGGCATGTGGTGCAGCCAGAGCAACTGCCCGAGTTGCGATAGAGGAGCCACTAGTAGCTCCAGTCGGGGGACAGGCACCTGGGGCGCCTATTGCCACCCCAACACTTTAGGAAACCATCACAGAGTTCCTGTGCATGTTCAGTACCGTAGCTCAGGCAGGGTTGATCCCACTTGCACCAGCCACATCTCAATTTGGGGGAGGTACACAGACTCCCGCGGCTCGTAGCCCAGAGCAACGGGTCTAGGTTGATCAGGTCCCAGAGGTTATACCGATACAACCTGTTGCTCCAGCTCAGCCCGTGGTTAGGGCAGCAGCATATGAGAACGAGCAGCTTGGGCTCGAGAGTTTCAAGAAGTACCACCCCCTACTTTCAGTGGTTTGGATTCAGAAGATGCACATGGTTTTCTTGAGGAGTGCCACCGTATTCTATGCGTTATTGATATTGTGGAGACGAGTGGGGTTGCTTTTACTACATTTCAGCTAAAGAGAGAGGCATATCAGTGTTGGCGAGCGTAAGAGGTGGGTAGCCGAGCCGAGATAGCTTCACTTACATGAGATCGGTTTTCAGAGTTTTTCTTGAGAGAGTTTGTTCGTCAAACCCTTCGGGATGCAAGGCGCACAGAGTTTGAGCAGCTGCTCTGGGGTACTATGACAATGTCAAAGTATGTTGTCCAATTCAGTGATTTGTCCAGGCATGCACCTACTTTGATTTCTATAATCAGAGAGCAAGTCCGTCGATTTATCAAGGGGCACAACTATGGTACTAGATTTATCATGGCTCGAGAGTTAGAGGCAGATAACCCATATTAGCAGGTGGTAGAGATTGCTTAGAGGTTGGAGGGTATGCGGGGCCGTGAGAGAGATGATAGAGAGGCTAAGAGGCCTCATGGTACAGGAAGATTTAGTGGTGGTGACGCTGCAACTACAACCCATCATGGTAGGGTCTATGTGAGCCGTCTAGTTAATTCAGCACTTTCAGATTCTAGTGGTGCTTCAGTTGTTCCGATGTCTTAGGTTGAACACTTTGCTCAGCCACTTTCTAGTGCACCTCTTGCACAGGGTGCCTTCAGCGGTCAGTCTAGCCGACCAGGACCGAGCCAGTCCCAGCCCCCACCCCCACCGAGAGCTTTATTTGAGTATGGCAATACCCGCCACATGGTCAGAGTCTTCCCCAGACTCAGGAGGGGTGCACCTTCCCTGATTACTCAGGCTCCACAGATTTAGTCAAGTCTATAGACTTCTCAGGCCATGATTGCTGCCCCAGTTGCTTCTCCACCCGCACAGCCAGCTAGGGGTGGGGGACAGGCGGGTAGAGGTCGCCCTGGAGGGGGAGGCCAGGCCAGATTCTATGCTTTTTCGGGTATGCCAAAGGCAGTTGCTTCAGACTTAGTAATTATAGGAATAGTCCCGATTTGCCATAGAGATGCATGAGTCTTATTTGATCTGGGATCCACTTATTCATATTTTCATCTTACTTTGCTCCATATTTGGATATATCTTGTGATTCTTTGAGTTCTTCTATTTATGTGTCTACGCCTGTGGGAGATTCTATTGGTATGGACTGCATGTATCGGCCGTGTTAAGTTGTTATTGGTGGTTTAGAGACTAGAGTTGATTTATTGTTACTTAGTATGGTAGACTTTGATGTTATCTTAGGCATGGACTAGTTATCACCTTATCATGCTATTCTAGATTGTCGCACCAAGACTGTGACATTGGCCAGGGGCGGACTTACATGGATCCAAACGGTGTCACGGGACACCACTTCGTCGAAATATTTTACTACATATATATATATATATATATATATATATATATATATAAATAATTAATAAAATAGAAATACAAGATAAAATCATTAAAAGTGACACCACTTACATCGAAACCGTTCAATAGTCTAGCGGTTGACAGCTTTAAGTTTGATGCGAGAGGTCTTGGATTCGGACTCCCTTGGCTCCAAAAAATATTTTTAACTATTACGGGCCTATTTCTAGAAATAGTGACACCAATTATGAAAAGTCCTGTGTATGCCACTGATGTTGGCCATGCCAGATTTGCCACGGTTAGAGTAGAGGGGTGCATTAGATTATGTTCCTAGAAGAGTTGTATCATTTCTAAAGGCTCAACGCATGGTTGAAAAGGGGTGTGATGCTTATATAGCCTTTGGTGAGATGTTAGAGCTGTTACTCTTACCATTGAGTTAGTTCCGGTAGTGAAAGACTTTCCAGATGTACTTCCAGCGGAACTTCCGGGCATGCCGCCTAATAGGGATATCGATTTTTGGTGTTGACTTGTTGTCAGGCACTCATCCCATTTCTATTCCACTATATCGTATGGCCCTAACAAAGCTGAAGGAGTTAAAAATACAGTTGCAAGAGTTTCTTAATAAGGGTTTCATTCGGCCTAGTGTATCGTCGTGGCGTGCTCCGTTCTTGTTTGTAAAGAAAAAGGATGGTTCTATGCGCATGTGTATTGACTATCGTTAGTTGAACAAGGTTACAATGAAGAACATGTATCCATTTCCACATATTGATGACTTATTTGATCGGCTACAGAGTGTCGGGGTGTTCTCAAAGATTGATTTGCGGTCAAGTTATCATTAGCTGAAGATTCGGGATCCGGATATTCCGAAGACTGCCTTTAGGACTCGATATGGTCACTACGAGTTCCTTGTGATGTTATTTAGGCTGACTAATGCCCCAACAACATTTATGCACCTGATGAATAGTGTATTCCAGCCTTATCTTGATTCATTCATCATTTTGTTTGTTGACAACATCTTGGTGTACTCCCGCAGTTGGGAAAATCATGAGCAACACTTGAGGATCGTGCTCCAGACCTTGAGAAAGAAGAAGTTGTATGCAATATTCTCAAAGTGTGAATTATGATTTGATTCGTTGGCGTTTTTGGGTCATATGGTGTCGAGTGAGGGGATCAAAGTTGATCCGAAGAAGATTGAGGTAGTGCAGAATTGGCCCAGACCACCTTTAGCCACAAAGATTCTAAGTTACCTTAGTTTGGCCGGGTATTATCGTCATTTCATAGAGGGATTATCATCTATTGTTGCACCTATGAACAGATTGACCCAGAAGGGTGCTCCTTTTAGATGGTCCGAGGAGTGTGAGGCGAGCTTTCAGAAGCTTAATACTGCTTTGACTATAGCCCCAGTGTTGGTGTTGCCTACAGGATTAGGGTCTTATACTGTGTATTATGATGCATCACATGTTGGCCTTGGCGTGGTGTTGATGCAAGACGGTATGGTGATTGCCTACGTTTCTCGATATCTGAAGACCCATGAAATGAATTACCTAGTTCACGACTTGGAGTTGGTAGCCATTGTTCATGCATTGAAGATCTGGCGGCATTATTTGTACGGTGTTCCTTGTGAGGTCTTTACCAATCACCAGAGTCTACAGAATATGTTCAAATAGAAAGATCTTAAATTGCATCAACGGAGGTGGTTAGAGTTGCTTAAGTACTGTGATATAACCATTCTATATCATCCCGGGAAGGTCAGTATGGTAGCCGATGCCTTGAGTCGAGAGGCGAAGAGTTATAGTTTATCATATCTACCGACACCATAGAGGCCAGTCAAGTCCTTGCCTGCGCGGTTTCTCTGTCTTCTCTATATGATTGTATGAGAGAGCGTAAGTATAACAACCCTCATTTGCATGTCCTCAAAGGCACGGTTCAGCACGGCGATCCCAAGGAGGTTACTATTGGAGATGACGGTGTGCTGCAAATGCAGGGCCAGTTATGTGTGCCCAATGTGAATGATTTGTGTGAGTTTATTCTTCATGAGGTCCACAATTCGCGGTACTCCATTCATTATGGTGCCGTTATGATGTATCAGGACTTTAGGCAGCACTATTGGTGGAAGGGGATGAAGAAATACATAGTGGAGTATGTAGCTCGGTGCCTAAATTGTCAGCAGGTAAAGTATGAGCATTAGTGGCCGGGTGATTTTCTTCAGCGGCTTGAGATTCTTGAGTGGAAGTGAGAGCGTGTCACCATGGACTTTGTTGTTAGACTCCCACGGACTTAGAAGAAGTTTGACGTGATATGGGTGATTGTGGACATGTTGACCAAGTCGGCTCATTTCATTCTGGTAGTGACTACCTATTATTTAGAGTAGTTGGCTCATGTTTATATCCGCGATATTGTTTGACTTCATAGCATAGCGGTATCCATCATTTCTGAACGGGGTACGCAGTTCACATCGCAGTTCTAAAAAGATGTACAGCGTGAGCTAGGAAATGGGTTGAGTTGAGTACAACATTTCACCCTTAGACGGACAAATAGTCTGAGCGCACTATTCATATATTAGAGGAAATGCTTCGCACATACGTTATGGATTTCGGGGGTGTTTGGGATTATTTCTTGCCACTTGCGGAGTTTGTGTACAACAACATCTAGCAGTCGAGTATCCAGATGGCCCCGTATGAGGCTCTATATAGGAGACGGTGTTGTTTCCAGTTGGGTTTAGCCGGGGGAGACTAAGTTATTAGGCACAAATTTGGTTCGAGATGCTTTGGAGAAGGTCAAGTTCATCCAGGATCGGCTTCGTATAACCCAATCTAAACAGAAGTGTTATGCAGATCGGAAGGTTCACGATGTTGCATTCATGATTGGAGAGCGAGTCTTGCTCCGGGTTTCACCCATGAAGGGTGTGATGAGGTTCGGGAAGAAGGGAAACTTTAGCCCTAGGTATATCAGATCTTTTGAGATCCCTGAGAGGATTGGAGAGGCGTCCTACAAGCATGCTTTCCCACCTAGTTTATCTACGGTTTATGTGGTGTTCCATGTCTCTATGCTCCGTAAGTATTATGGTGATCTGTCTCATGTTTTAGACTTTAGCACAGTCCAATTGGACGAGGATTTGACTTATAATGAGGAGCATGTGGTAATTTTGGACAGACAGGTCCGGAAGTTGAGATCAAAGGATATTGATTCAGTGAAGGTTCAATGGAGGGGTCATCTGGTTGGGAGGCGACTTGAGAGACCAAGCACGATATGCGGAGTTGTTACCCTCATCTATTCACCCATTCAGGTATGCCCTTATGCGCGTTCGAGGGCAAACGTTTGTTTTAAGAGGGGAGAATGTAACAACCAGATCGGTCGTTTTGTCTAATTGTGCCAAGTTACACCTTTTATTACTTCAAACTTGTGTGTTTCGTTCCAGGAATCTTTCGGGTTGATTTGGACCCTTGATTCTTGACTTAGAAGTTTTAATTTGAAAATATTGACCAAACTTTGACTTTTGTGAAAATAACCCTGGAACGGTGTTTTTGTGGCTCTCATAGCTTCATATCATGATATCTTACTTGGGCGTATGCCCGGAATTGATTTTGGAAGTCCGTAGGTTGATTTGCCTAAACTTTGCAATTTTAGCAATCTATCTTGGAATTTGATTTTGGGACTTGGAATAGGTCCGTTACGACATTTAGAACTTGTCTATAAAATTTGGTATCATTTGGAGTTGATTTTGTAGGATTCGGATGTTAGTTCTAATTCTAGAAGTTCTTGAAAATATCTTTGAATATGATGCATTTTTGAGTTCAATTCATAGTTTTAGATGTTACTTTTGTGTTTTGATCACGCGAGCGAGTTCGTATGATATTTTTAGACTTGTGTGGATATTTGGTTTGGAGCCCCAAGGGCTCGAATGAGTTTTTGACATGTTTCGGAGTGGTTTGGACTGAAAATGGCAAAATCTGGTGTCGCAAATGCGAATACTAGGCTCGCATTTCCGAAGGACACATGTGAGGGGCAGTTATCATAAATGCGACCTCCCCTTCGTATTTGTCAAGCCGATAGAAATTGGACAGTGTTCGCAATTGCAAACAATTGTTCGTTTCTGCGATGTTCCCCACTTCGCAATTGCGAATACTCTACCATAATTGCGATGTATGATGAGTTTGTTAGGGTTCGAAAATGCGAGCTCTGGTCCGCAATTAAGGGCTGGGAGACGGAATTTTGGAACTCATTCTCACATTTGTAAACCCTAGACTCGGTAAGAGGCGATTTGGAGAGGGTATTTTTACCTACAAACCTTGGGTAAGTGATTCCAATCTATTTCTAATCATATTCCATCAACATATCTTAGATTTTAACATCAAAATCATGTGAATCAAAGTGAAAATTTGTGAAACTTTGTCAAGTGTTTGAAAAATAAGAAATTGAGTTTTGAGAGTCGATTTGGACTCAGATTTTTAAACTAATTACATATATGAACTCGTGGGGTCATGAGTAGATAGAATCTACCATTGGATCCGGGTTTTGACCGAGCAAGCCCTGTGTTGACTTTTATTGATATTTTTGAAAAAGTGTAAAGATCTTAACTTTATCTATTGCAATTGAATTTTTTAGCATTGTTTGATAATATTGAGTCGATGTTTGTTAGATTTGAGCCGCGTGGAGATGGATTTTAAGGGAAAAGCTATTTTTGAGTATTGAATTGACCTAATTGAGGTAAGTGTCTTGCCCAACTGCATGTGGAAAAAACTATCCCTTAGGATTGATATTGTTTGACTCAAATATGCTAAGTGAAATTTGTGTACACAAGGTGACGGTGGGTACACGGATTGTACGTGATTTTTGACAGGTTTAGGCTACTTATACTATTTCCATGCTTTAGTTGAATTCCATATCGTTCTCTAATTCTCTTAGTCAATCTATTTGTACTGGTGTCAGTCTATCCTTACATGCCTTAAATGATTTCACTAATGCTTGTTCTACCTCATAATTGATCATCCGTTCTCATGTTTTAGTTGAACTTGTTGCCTCTTTTATTGTTACATGCTATCTCTTAATTGTTAATTTTTATTATTTGAAGTTGTTGATCGTGTTATCTCTGTCCTTATTGATCATCATTCACTTGAAGCAATTGTCCATGTTATCACTTTCCTTCTTTATTTCTATTATTGGAATCTCATTGTTAAATGTTAACTCTTTTATTATGAGTTAGTCTTATCTAATATCGTAGTTATACATTATTTCTCTCATTGTTGAGTTAATTGGTCTTGAAGTTGTGAAAGTCGTTAACACGTTAAGGCGAAGTTAATTATTATTGAGACATATATCTTATCGAGCATTTTACATTCATTGTTGTTATTGATATTCTTGCATAAGTTGTGGTGGAGCCCTGGGCTATTGTTGTGGAAACACCGATATTGTTGTTGTTGTTGGCAAGTTGTGATATATGGGCACTTGTGGTGCGAATTATTATTATGTTATGATATTGACGTACATGCGGTGGTATAATGCTAGGGGTTAATGTGCATGGGGAGGTATAAGGTGGGGCTTATGTGCGTGTTTCTTGAAGGGGAACTACGTGAAGCCACGCGGTGTCATAAGGTGGGCTAAAGTACGTGTAGCTATTTCGGAAAAACTATTTTCAAAGTCTATTTTCAAATGTAAGGCTCACGCAGCGGCATTAAGAAAGATTGTGATTGAAATTGAGAAATGTGAATAAGAGGCGGTACCTCAGTTGTGATCATTGATTATACGAGACGGTACCTCGATTTTGATTTCATTATGCACGAGGCGGTACCTCGTTGTGATTCTTGCTGTTTATTTTATGTTGCAAAGTATTTTGGTGGGAATATATTTTGTTGTTTTATTCTTTATTGTTCTAGCAATTGTTGTTCGTACGTGATTATTGTAGCCCTTTAGTTGCTTCTTTTATGCCATTATCATTGTTGATTCCAATACTAGTTAATGCTATCATCTTGTTCTGTATCATTTATTTCTTCACTTTCCATTACATATATGTATTACTTTTTCATACTGTTTATTTATATCCTAGTAGGTGTCTTGACTTGGCCTTGTCACTATTCTACTTAGGTTAGGCTCGATACTTACTGGGTACCATTGTGGTGTACTCATACTGCACTTCTGCATATTTTTTTATGTAGATCCAAGTACGTATGCTCATGCCGGTTGTAAGAGATTGGTTGTAGCTACTACTTAGGAAACATCAAGGTATACCTGCTCCACGTCCGCAGGCCTTAGAGTCACCTTCCCTATTTTACTTCATGTTGTATTTCATTTTGCCAGTGATGTATTAGATAATCTAGAATTATTCTATAGAGCTTATGACTTAGTTCTACCGATTTTGGGGAGCGTATTATTGAGATTATGTTTTGATTCGGAAGGTTATATCAGTGTTCAACTTTGTTTTAGTATTTTGATAAATTGTTTCTGCCAAGTTATTATTATTTGTTAGGCTTACCTAGTCATAGAGATTATGTGCCATCACGATATCCTACGGAAGAAAATTGGGGTCGTGACATTACCTATTTCATGCCTTTATTTGTTACATGCTTTTACTTGCCTTTACCTATTATCAGACTTTACCTGTCACATTTATTTATCTGCCACATGCTTCCACTTACTATATATCTTCACTTACTATATGTATTCACTTACTACATGTCTTCACTTACTATATGTTTTTATTTGCTACATGTTCCTACTTGTTACATGATCTCACTTATTAAATGCCCCTACTTTGTGGAAGTCTTGTCATTATATATGGGAGACTAGCTCTTGGCTCTTGGCCACTGGGTTGCCCATATTACTTTGTTTGAGTTTGTATTTTCTAGTTGAATTTTGCATGTTTGTTTTCTCGGTGTTATGTTATAAACTTTTTCGTACTTGATTGTTGTTGAATAATTTCATATGAACTTATATATTTGGATGGAGTTGCATGCCTTAACAGTGTGTGTGTATATATATGTATATATGTATATATGTATGTATGTGTGTGTGTATGTATGTATGTATGTATGTATATATATATATATATATGTATGTATGTATGTATGTATATGGATTGGGTTGATGCCACAACGGTATTTATATTTATAAGTGGATCGTGTTACACACTGCAACACCATTTATATTTATATTTATAAATGATTCGGGTCGCATGCCGCAATAATATTTATATTTATATTTAAATCGGGTTTCACGCCGTAACAGTATTTACTTTGACACTGGGACCGGAAATATTTATATTGATATTGGGATCGGGCTACACATTGCAACAGTGTTATTATAAATTTTTGGTTGTGATTGTGCATATTTCATGATTGTTAGTTTCCTTCGTACGAATGGTTCATAGAGTGAAGTCTTTGTTAGCCATGTCTATTAACTTGTTCCTTAGTTCCAGGGTTGATGGTCTTACTGTTATTTGTTATATCTCTTGACTTGTTGTCTTGGTTACCATCTGCACAAGTAAAATAGTAAGTATCTTTTGACTTAAAACTTCGTCACTATTTCATTAAGGTTAGTCAAGTTACTTACTGAGTACATAGGATCGGTTGTACTCATACTACACTTTTATACCTTGCGTGCAAATCTTGGAGCCGAGAAGCCGTGGAAGACGAAGCTTTGCATTGAAGACGTACCAGTGGTCCCGATTCAAGCTACCTCTTGTTCATGGTAGTTTAGGGCTTCATTTCTGTTTATGTAAACTTCAAACATATATTGTATTTATTCTTTATATTGGTTTTGAAAATCTAAATCATAGTGGATCATAACTTGTACTATCAGTACTTGAGATAGTTGTATTGAATTCTTTGCTATTCTATTCATTATCGCAGTTGGTTTCGCAGTATTATAGTGACTTTCACTGTTCAGTTTACCAGTATATTGAGGTTAGACGTCATCACGATTAAGTAATATTTTGGATCATGACGGTCCTCCAATACCTCCTTCTGATCAGTTGGTTAAATTATTCCATTTTACAGCTTAGTTCACTTTGGTATATATATTTGAGATGCACAACAATACTCTAACTAAAGAAAATAATTCATAATACATGATAAGTTTCAATCCTACCCTCGCTTCTCTCTTTTAGAGAGGAAATATTAATTACTTCCTCCGTCATAATTTATGTATCGTCATTTACGACGCGTGATATTTAAGATATTTGTTGACTGATTTTTATAAATTGGTAGTGCAATAAAATAATATAATAATTGTTGTGAGTTAATTTCGTCAAAATTATAATTTGATTAGCTAAATATATTTGAAATTTTAGAGTCTTCTGTAAGTAAGTGAATGGAGTTGAATAGTTTGGGACTGACAGCATAATTATATTATTGTTGTCCATCTAAAAGAGTAGTATAAATTGAACAACGTGAAAGTACATTAATTAGTAGTAAATTATAAGTACTGGAACTAATAAAATAGCAAAATGTTACTGGTATAGAAGTTTTTATGACATGCATAGATGTTTCGTTGGATGTTAAAAAAGAAACTGATTCATCTCCAAAATCAAAATAACTATTGAACTCAACCAAGTGCCAACTGCTTAATGAAAGAAAAGGAGGACAGGTGGAGCAGGAAAGTTGAGGTGAATAATTAAATCCTTTATTTTCTTTTCAGTATCTAAATCAAAGTTGAATAATTAGTTCCTTCTGTTTTTCTTAAATAAGGTCCTTCGAATATTAGAAGGAACACAGAAATTGCCCACCAAAAATAAATAAAATGTTCTATATTGTACCTGTCTTCAAAATATACAACAAAGTGATGTGCTTCAAAATATTCAGTTCTAATCTGGGATGGTCAGCCCACATGGTGCGACCGCATTTTAAATAAAAATTCTTTTAATAGCAACATATAAAATTGACGCATGCCTTATTTTATCTTTAATTGTACTTGTTTATTTTTTCCCGTACTTCGTTTGTCTCACCCACTCTCTGCAAATGACAAGAATTTCTTGGCCAACTTAGATTCGTTTCATCTCAACCATTAATTAATTCTGGATCATTAAATTTTACTTAATAAAGTTAAACTCAAATAATTTGGACCTTAGTCAAGTTACGATTCTAATATATGTACTACATCCGTCCCAAATTATATGATACTCTTTTCTTTTCAGTATGTCTCAAAATATAACAACCCGATATGTCGTTTTGAGTTCTAGTTCACAATTTTGTGGTTTGAAACCTTACATAGTCTTATATGATTACTTGTGACTTGCGTGCGCAGTCCGTGTTGATTTTCAAAATGTTAAATGCAATTTTTCAAAGAAAACTTGATTTTTGAACTTAAAAATGGTAAAAGTTGACCACAGTCAATATTGTGGGTAAACGACCTCGGATCGGTGTTTTGACGATCCGGTAGGTTCGTATTATGATTTTGGACTTGTAAGCATATTTGGTTGGGGTCCTAGGTGACTCAAGGTCGATTCAGTGCTAATTGTGAAAAGTTAGAATTTGAAGTTATGAGCTTTGAAATCTTTGAGTTATGAAGCTTGATTCTAGATGTTATTTTGATGATTTGATCTTACAAGTGAGTTCGTATGATGTTATTGTATTTGTGTAGATATTTGGATTAGAGCTCGAGTGAGTTTCAGATGGGTTCCGGACTGATTGTCGAGAATTGGGATTTGCTGGTACTGCAAACCTTGCAATTGTGATGGTCTGTTCGCAAATATGAGCATCGCATTTGCGATGCTGGGGGAGGAGCTGGGTAGCTTCGCAATTGTGAAGCTTTGGTCGCTTTGCGAAGGGGGACCTTCGCATTTGCGATGCTTCTGTCGCAAATTGCGACGTCTGCAATTGTGATGCCTATGTTGCAATTGCAAGATCTGAGGCTCAAGAGCTGGTTCACAATTGTGATCTGCTATTCACTTTTGCGAACATTGTAATTGCGAACAAAAATTCGCAATTGTGCTACCTGTATCTGGGTAAAAGGCAAGAATTTCGGAATTTAGTTCATTTCTCTCCATCTTTGAGACCTAGACTCCACATAGAGACTATTTTAAAGCGTAATTTCTTCCCAACATCATAGATTAGTAACTTTAACTTGTTTTTGTTCAATTCTTATTACTTTTTCATACATTTCACTATTAAAACTAAGATTTCATAGAGTAGATATAGGATTTTTGGATAAAAGTTTAGGATTCCATATTTTTGTGGTATAGACCACAATTTGAGGTCAGATCTCGAAATAAATCACATAATTTGACTCGGAGGTGAATGAGTAATCATGATTTGATCCTAATTTTGAATTTCGACCACGTGGGATGGGGTTGACTTTTTCAAATATGACAAAGTTCGATCCTTTTTGATACTAGGATAGTTTTAAAGCTTATTTTGACTTAGTTTAACATTAATTGGCCAGATTTGGATGGTTTGGAGGCTTTTTCTAAAGGAAAAGTGGTATTAGATTGTTGAATTTTATCGGAAGGAGTTACTTGTTTTGGTTAATCTTGATTTGAGGGAATTATGATGTAATTATATCTAATTGTTATGTGCTTTATGCATTGGCGGAGACGTATATGCAAAGTGACGAGTATGTATGTGTTTGTCATGGTTTAAACATGCGAGTAGAACTAGCTTTATTTATATCATGTTGCTTTATCTTGTCATTTTATTTGCTTTTTTACTTATTATCTCGTATCGTTGTTTCTCGTTACTTAACTGTATAGGCTTATATGTAGGTGTCTGGTCTTAGTCTCGTCACTACCTCGTCGGAGTTAGGCTCGATACTTACGGAGTACATTGGATGGGTTGTACTCATACTATACTTCTGCACTTCTTGTGCAAATTTTGGTGTTGGTTCCAGAGGCACTCAGAGAACAGACTAGCTAGCTGGTCGAGGAGACCCGAGGTATTGTTGCACTCTCGTTCGCAAGCCTTAGAGTCTCCCATCTTATATTTTTATTACGTTTATTTGATTCGAACATTATACTGTTTGACTTAATCATTATACTCTTGTGGGTTTCAGACTTTTTCTAATTCTCCTGAATTTTATCCTTTATTTGTAGCATCATGTTTTTTATGTTTCACGTTACCTTTATTGCCACGACCCCAAATACCCTATGTACAATGTCGTGATGACATCTAGTCTCTAAGACTAGGTAAGCCTAACAACATGCAGAAACATTAAATAAAGCTTAAAATTTCAAAACTTCAACAATTTCATAAATAGAAACTATAAGCTCGATATGTACAATTCCCCAAAACCTGGTGAGATATAAGTCACAAGCTCCAAATACAATGATGAACAATCCTATACACCACTGTCTATCAAAAGCGTAAAGAAATAAGGAAGAGTAGGGTAGAAGGGGACTCCGAGGCCTGCGAACGCCGGCAGGTGTACCTTGAAGTCTCCAAAAACAAGCTCAACACGCTAATACTAGGACTGATACGATATACCTGGATCTGCACAAAAATATATTCACAAGCGTAGTATGAGTACACCACAACGGTACCCAGTAAGTGCCAAGCCTAACCTCGGTAGAGTAATGACGAGGTCAGGTCAAGGCCCTACTGTAGATAATAAGAAATAAGATAGATAATATAATGATATAATGAAATGATAAAGGTAGCGAAACAGTAAGGAATTTACAGAAAGTTAACAATACAGGATCAAAACAGTTAATACAACACGAAAGGAAATCAAGGATTTTACATGTGAAGGAAACAACAACTAAACAAATATAGCAAATAGAGGAAGATAAACAGGGGCACTCTCGATGTACCGCATCGTAGTCCCAAATCATAAAAGTAACTCACAGTCTTTCCTTATATTGCCGTGGGGGCCCTTATATTTACTTTTGAAAAATTATTTTCCCAAAATAACACCCCGCGTTTTAGTCCACCTTATCACACTGCATGGCTTCTAGTAGTTCCCCTACTAGCCATGCGTATCAAGCCCACCTTATCTCATCGCATGCATTTCAACACCCAGACCTTATACCACCACGTGCGTATCAACAATAACAACGGCACGACAGAAACCTCGTGCAAGCAGTAACAACATCACGCCAGAAACCTCGTGCAAACAATAACAACAATCACCTCAACAATAACACGAAAGACAAAACCTAACAACTAAAATAAATGATATTTCACAACTTACACCTTGCCTCAATAGAACCCACGGCCTTTATAACTCAATACCAAACTCAACAGCAAGATATTTCAAGGATAGCAATTTCAATTAAAGAATCCCACAGTTAAATCATGAATACAGAAGTAAGAAAGCAAGTAATCCAACTAAACATATAGAACAAGTTGCAAATAGAGATAAAAAGACATGTGAAATTAGACTAAATATGGTAACTATAACATGCTAAAGTAACTCAATTAAGGCATGAAAAGGAAACTACATAGCTAAAATCGGAATTTCAATATTTAGCCCGTATACGCACTCATCACACATCACAATTTATCACAACATCACCAAATCCTAAGGAGAATTTTCCCCACATGGCTTTCACATATCACAATTTATTACAACAACACCAAATCCTAAGGGGAATTTCCCCCCTCCCCCCCCACAAGTTTAGGCAAGTCACTTATCTCAAACCACGCTAAATCAATCAATTAGAAGGCCTTTCCCTCTATATTCCAACTCCTAACGGCTCGAATCTAGTCAAAATAATTACATACTATAAATACAACTATAAAAAACGTATTTAAATAATGAAATTATGATCTTAGCAAAGAATTGAAAATTTTCCCCAACATGTCAACCCGGGCCCGCATCTCACAAACCGACCAAATTTATAAAAACTGAACACCCATTTAATATTGAGTCCAATCATACAAGAATTATTCAAATCCGACACCAAAATGTCGCTCAAATCCCCAAAATTCGGCCTAAGAAGTTCCATCCATTCCCCCCAATTGTTTCAACCCAAATCCCTAATTAATGATACAATCAATGATAGATTAGTGGAATTTAATTAAAATTGAGTTAAGAACTCTTACCCCAACAATCTCTCTGAATATCCCTCGAAATTTTGCCTTAAACCGAGCTCTCTAAGTCCAAAATGCTAAATATGAAATAAACCCTCGATTTGGAATTTAAGTCTGCTACCTAGTTTATTCCTTCTTCACGGATGCGGAAATTGCCTCGCGTTTGCGAAGCACAAAGATGCTACTGCCCAGATTTCCTCTTACGCAATCGCGGAGATCCACTCGCGAACGTGATGCCAAAGGTTCTCAAGCTTCGCGATCGCGAAACCCTTCTCGCGAATGCGTAAACCAAATGCATGAGTCCCACCCCAGGCTGCCTTCCTCTTCGCGAACGCGTAACCCAGTCTGCGATCGCAGTGCACCAAGTCCTGACCCTTAGCGAACGCGTGGCCTACTTCGCGAACGCGAAGGGTAAACCTCAAGCAAATCTCTGAATACACTACGCAAACACGGGAACACCCTCACAAACGCGTAGAAGAAAACCAGAACTGAGGAACCAGCACTTCAGTTATTCCTTAAAGACACAAAATATGCCAAACGTGGTCCGAACTTCACCCAAAGCCCCCGGGACCTTAACCAAACATACTAAAAATTCCTAAAACATCATACGAAGATGCTAGAAGTGTCAAATCACATCAAACAACACTAGAATCACGAATCGCGCATCGATCATGCCTAAGAAACTTATGAACTTTCGAATTCCAAAACTAATGCTGATTCGTATAAACCAACTCCGATTGACCTCAAATGTTGTACTTCAAGTCATAATTGACATTACGGACCATTCCTACTTTCGGAATTGGGATCCGACCCCGATATCAATAAAGTCAACTCCCGGTCAACTTCCCAAACTTTCACAAATTTCTAACTTTCACCAAATCACACCGAAACAACCTACGAACCTCCAAATAAATATCTGGACGCGCTCCTAAGACCAAAATCACCATACAGAGCTATTGGAACTATCAAAACTCCATTTCGGGGCCTTCTTCACACAAGTCAAACTACGGTTAACTCCTACGACTTAACCTTCCAACTTAGGGACTATGTGTCCCATTTCACTCTAAAACACTCCCGAACACGAAACCAAGCACCCCAGAAAGTCTCATAACTACAATATAACATAGGTGAGGCAATAAATAGGGGATCGAGGCTAATAAATGCAAAACAACTGACCGGATTGTTTCATCCTCCTCCTCTTAAAATAAACTTTCATCCTTGAATGAGTATAGAGACATACCTGAAATGGTGAAAAGATGAGGATAACGGCTATGCATATCATGATCAGTCTCCCAAGTCCCCTCCTCGACTTGCTGACCCTTCCACTGAACCTTAACTGAAGCAATGTTCTTCGACCTCAACGTTTCAACCTGCCTACCAAAATGGCCACTGGCTCGTCAACATAAGATAGATCCTTGTCCAACTGGATTGAGCTGAAGTCTAACACATGAGATGGATCGACGTGATACTTTCGGAGCATACAAACATGGAACACTAGATGAACTGCTGCTAGACTAGGTGGTAGTGCAAGCCTGTAGGTCACCTCTCCAATCCTCTCAAGTATCTCCAAAGATCCGATGTACCTAGGGCTCAACTTGCCCTTCTTCCAGAACCTTATAACACCATTCATGAGAGAAACCCGGAGCGAGACCCACTCCCAACCATGAAGGCAACGTCGCGAACCTTCTGATGCGCATAACTCTTCTGTCTATGTTGGGCTTTACAAAGTTGATCCTGAATCAATTTAACCTTTTCCAAAGTATCCTAAACCAAGTATGTAACCCAATAGCCTAGCCTCGCCCGGCTCAAACCAACCCGCCGGAGATCGACACATGTCTACCAAACAAAGACACATACGGGGCTATCTGAATGCTCGATTAGTAGCTGTTGTTGTAGGAAAACTCCGCAAGTGGCAGGAACTGATCCCAAGAACCCCCAAACTCCATCACACATGCACTAAGCATATCCTTCAACATCTGAATAGTGCGCTCCGACTGCCCGTCCGTCTGAGGGTGAAATGTTGTGCTCAACTCAACCCGAGTACCTAACTCATGATGTACAGCTCTCCAAAACCATGGCCTAAGGACTCGATGGAGCACGCGGAGCCTGAGTAGTTTGTGGAGGTTTACCCCTCCTCATTCTGGGGCAATCTCTCACCATATGCCGAGTGTCACCACACTCAAAACAAGCTCTCGGAGGGCGTGGTTGTTGTGGTTGGCTCGGGCTTGATCGGCTGGACTGACCGCTGAAAGCACCCCGTGTAGTAGGTGCACTAGACAGTGGCGGTGCATAATAGGGAGACTGAGGCCTAGGAGTGACCGAAATACCGGTGGAAGCTAGAAGTGCTGAATGAACATGGCAACTCACATAGCCCCGATCATAATGTGCTGCAAGTGGGGCATGGGTACCACAATATGTGCTAGAGTCTCGAGACCTCTTGGCCTCCCTTTCGTATCTCTCCTGAGTCAACATACCCTCCTATCTCCTAGCAATCCACACTACCTATTAGTATGCGATGTCCATCTCCAACTCTCGGGTCATGCTAAATCCGATATCGGGGTTGATCCCCTCGATAAATCGACGGACCCGCTCTCTAACAGTACCAAGGCTGGGGCATGCCTAGCCAAATCACTGAACTGGACCACATACCCCGACACGGTCATAGAACCCTGGCGCAACTGCTCAATATCTAAATAGTGCGCTCGGACTGCCCGTCCGTCTGAGGGTGAAATGTTGTGCTCAACTCAACCCAAGTACCTAACTCATGATGTACGGCTCTCCAAAACCATGGCCTAAGGACTCGATGGAGCACGCGGAGCTTGAGTAGTCTGTGGAGGTTTACCCCTCCTCAGTCTGGGGCAATCCCTCACCATATGACGAGTGTCACCACACTCAAAACAAGCTCTCGGAGGGCGTGGTTGCTGTGGTTGGCTCGGGCTTGATCGGCTGGACTGACCGCTGAAAGCACCCCGTGTAGTAGGTGCACTAGACAATAGCGATGCATAATAGGGAGACTGAGGCCTAGGAGTGACCGAAATACCGGTGGAAGCTGGAAGTACTGAATGAACAGGGAAACTCACATAGCCCCTATCATGACGTGCTGCAAGTGGGGCATGGGTACCGAAATATGTGCTAGAGTCTCGAGACCTCTTGGCCTCCCTTTCGTCTCTCACCCGAGTCAACATACCCTCCTATCTCCTAGCAATCCACACTACCTACTAGTATGTGATGTCCATCTCCAACTCTTGGGTCATGCTAAATCCGATACCGGGGTTGATACCTTCGATAAATCGACGGACCCGCTCTCTAACAGTACCAAGGATGGGTCATGCCTAACCAAATCACTGAACTAGCCCACATACTCCGACACGGTCATAGAACCCTGGCGCAACTGCTCAAACTCTATGCGCCATGCATCTCTAAGGCGCTGGGGAACTGTAATACCCCGAAAAATTTTGAAGAACTTAAGTGTAAAGCCAGGTAAAAATTTGCAAAGAAAATAATGTTTAATGGGTTGAACAATGCACGTGAAAGTAAAGGAAAATATTTGGCAGAACTGTGCATTTCTGCGGTCCATTATGCAACCGCAGAATCACTCTACGGACCGCATAATGGTCGCAGAGTGATGCAGTTATTTGGATCTGTTGGAAGTAATTATGTGGTCGACTATGCGACCGCATAACTGTTATGCGGTGTACTATGCAACCACATAACTGTTATGTGGACCGCATAGTGACCGCAAACTCAGGCAGATTTTTGGTCATTTTGGACACTAATTATGCGACCGATATGCGGTCCACATAACCATTATGCGGTCGCATATGCGACCGCAAAACCTGTCTGAAGCTCCATTTTTGGGTTTTTAAAACCCGACCCTACTCTTATGCGTGCTACTGAAACGGAGGCAGTGGAATTGGCCTCCTATCGCCTGAAAAAGGTAGCGTATTCTTGGTTTGAACTATGGGAGGAGTCCCGTGAAGAAGGGAGCCCTCCGGCAAGGTGGAGTGAGTTTACTGATGCTTTCATTGACCACTTCTTGCCTGGTGAAACTAAGGCGGCCCGTGCCGTTGAGTTTGAGAGCCTGAGGCAAGGTAGCCTGAGTGTATGGGAGTACCATATGAAATTCACGCATTTAAGTATGCTATTTACTTGTTGCCCACTATGGAGGTTAGAGTGCGCCGATTTGTGCAAGGACTTAGTCCCTTGGTAATTAATGAGGCCTCTACGGCTGCCTTGAATTCTGATATGAATTATGGAAAAATGGTGGCGTTTGCTCAAGCTACAGAGGACCGAAAGTTTAAAAGAAAGAGAGAGCTAGATAATAACAAAAAGACCCAATCCACGGGCAATCTTTTTGGCTCATACAGTGGGGGTAATAGTGGAAAGGCATTACATAGGAGAGTGTCATCCAGACACGCACAGTCAATTGCTCAGTCTTCAGCTAGAGCACTACCATCAGGGCTTGATCAGCAGTGGTGGGGCCATAGTAACCAAGGCAACCATGAGTCCAATCAGCAGGTCCAGTCAAATGGGGATTCTCAGCTGCAGCCAAGGCCCCCATGTCCCATGTGTGGGAGGCGTCATTTGGGAGTGTGCCTACGTGGCACGGATGAATGTTTCGGGTGCGGAGTCAAGGGCCACCAGCTAAGGCACTGCCCCAACAGTCAAGGGACAGCAAGTAAGTCCCTCAACCCCAATATTAAGATATCCTATCTATGTGGTTTCACTTGTGAATATTTCATATTCTAACACNGAGGCGTCATTTGGGGGTGTGCCGACGTGGCACGGATGAATGTTTCGGGTGCGGAGTCAAGGGCCACCAGCTAAGGCACTGCCCCAACAGTCAAGGGACAGCAAGTAAGTCCCTCAACCCCAATATTAAGATATCCTATCTATGTGGTTTCACTTGTGAATATTTCATATTCTAACACATATCATGAGCATGTTGAATTGAAAGACAGATTCGTCGTATCTCTAGTCCTCTCATATAGGATCAACTATTGTGAAGGGTTAAGCTGTCAGAATGATAATAATATCA